>OX463847.1:40105919-40212520 GCA_949825065.1 Odontocerum albicorne | reverse complement strand
ATATATATATATATATATATATATATATATATATATATATATATGTAATTTTTAATATCCTTTTGTTGTATTCTATTGTTTATTGCCATGTGGCAATCTCTCTCAAAAAGGTTTTAACGAAGCCTTAAGTGAAAACTAGACTGACCAATAATAAAAATGTTTCCATACGCAATAATGTTGACACCATTACTATTGCATCAGATATTCAAAGGACTTTGTTCGTGTAATATTCAAATACTTTTGATAGCTATAAATTTTCAAGTTTTTTTTGATAATGCCTTTTCTCCTCTGCCTTTACTATCCAACAAACAGTTCCTCCGTAAACTCCTCGTAGGATTTCTAGCTAACCATGCAGGAAGCGCTGAATCATTTTGCTAAGTTCTCTGCATCATCCCGTTTTATTATTGAATCCGTTTCATATTTAACCACCCCCCCCCCCTTATTTCTAGGGTGGTAAAATATGAAACGGATCAATAATAAAAAAGGATTTATATTTTGTTGATTCTTGACAACCTTAAAATGTGTTTGTTCATTTATTAAATTTGAAAAAAAAATAATCTTCTTTCAATCTTTTAGCTTCCATGAATTTTTTTTATTCAACAATACTTAAAAATATTTTTAGCAAATTAAACTTAAACATATTGACAACGAATAACTTCTGGAATACTTTTTGGTATTTCGTTAAAAGTTTTGAAAGCTTTTTAGCATGAGATATTTAGACTTTTTATCATTTTGGATTTTAGAAGCCGAAAGTCATTGTGAATTGTCGTGGGTTTATTATTATAAACCTCCTTACAGCACATTACATATATTTAGGTTTATTAGCGAAACAAAATATTACGTCATTTTAAATAAACAATAAAACATTAAAATTAGATATTATTAATTCTTCGCTTTAGTGTCTGTCGCACTGGATGTCGTATTTCTGACCAACCCAGAAATACGCGATGTAACTATTTTCAGGAACGCTTGGTGCTTACAAATTTATAATCATTTTACAATAACTTACTATGAAGTTCTTTTCTTCACTATCCTTAAATTTTAACACAGCTAAGGTTGAGTATTCAAATGACTTGTAGTATTCAAATGACCACCCACAGCCTCCTTGAAGGCTCTCCGGATAGTGAGCATGTTGATTCTTGGAGAGCTAGAACTGAAAGCCTTTAACACGAATGTAACCTTGCCTGGTGATAGGGACACCCTCATATAATTAAATGGAGATATCTTAATCATCTACGCATCTACGTGGGTAGATCAAAAGAAAATATCCTCAGATGAAAATTCGTCACAGAAAATACATAACTTGCAAGGGCGGTGACATTTTATGAATGTCGCACCAGATGGCTTGTTTACTGTGCCCCGATAGCTACTTGGAAGAAGATATGCTGAAAGGAAGACTTAATGTCATTACAGTGGAAACTTTTTGAATATTCAGGATTTTACTCGTAGATCCAGTGTTATCGATACGACTCGAATAAAATACAATAGAACATTTTAAGCTGCACCTGTCTAGTTTATAAAGTTAAATCTTTATTTTACTCTATATACTTAACTTTAAAGTTAATCCAAAGATAACAGACCTCTAAATTTTTTTATTCAAGCACATCACTTTCGCTTCCTCCACATTCATACATCTCGTCATGCACAATCTTCTATTATTCAGGCTTTTCACTTTGCCTTCTTCAAAATAAATAAATAAATATGGGTTTATTGATAGCAACATAGTATGTACATATCATAATACATTTAAATATACTTCAAGAACACATAAGTTGCAGAGAATACATTAACGACAGAAGCAATCTAAAGGTCTGGGCTCATCTTATAACATCCCCTGACCAAGATACACCCCACCAATATAGGGCGAGCCCAGCCGCGGGGACATCAGATGTTTTTCAGCCCACACCCTTGCACATGTAGAATAAGAAGAAAACACAAAAAATAAATAGATGGCAGAAAAATGTCATACGTTTCAGAGAGAATACATTAAAAGGTCCGGGCTCATCTCACAAACATTCCTCCGGTCGAGATACACCCCACTAATGTAGGGCGAGCCCAACCGCAAGCACAACGGGGGGCTTTCAGCCCACACCCCCGTATATCTAGATTGAAAAAAAAAAACAAAATTTATGGCAGAAAACAAAATAAAAAGTAAACCCACATATACAAATAAAATCTGGTTCATTTGATTCAGTCACGTTTACCTCATCCACGCACATCTTGCACTTCTTACTTGTATACTCGCTTAGTCATTCTTTTGTCGTCCATTTTCTCCAGATGTCCAAATAATTTGAAAGGTCCTTTTTTATCTTACTTAAAACATCTTTTTTTATGATAATCATCCCGTGTTATAAATGTGTTTATTTCAAGTTGAGAAACATGTTATTTTATAACATATAGACAGAGGAAATAATGTAACAATTTAAAGAAAAATATATCAATAAAAATCCATTATTATCAAACAAGATGATGTTACTTTTTTTTTTACGGGTAAGGATTTAAATTAGTCGTGTTCATGGCATCCAGTGGCGGGGTCTCTGGGGGGCTGGATGATAAATGAAGAGGTCAGATAAGGTCGCATAATTTATTTTTGCGGAGAAATGCCAAATTAGAAGCAGGGAGACGCGAGAAAATAAGATAAAGATTAACAAATTGGTTTAATTTAAAAGAAGGTCTTTGTGTCGGGGGATATCTTAATTTATCTATTTTTACAAAGTTTGAAAAATTAACTAAATGAGAGATTGCTTGAATTTTTAAAAGTGAGATTAAAAAAAATTAATCATTAATTCGTATAGTACTCCTTATAATTTTTATAACGATTCAGGGATATTGAAGATCGTAGCCGAGTTAAAACAATGTCTTCGATCTCATCAATTGAGTCTTCGTGTAAATAATTATTAAATTGGCACAGAACTTGTGGTTCATCATTGCACTTGTTGCAGATACCACTGTACCGTTAAAGACAAAGTCAAGTGCGTGCAAGTATTGTTGTCATTTGCATTTTTTGTGTAAACATCCGAAATTACACCTGAAACGAAAGTCTAGCCTCTCACCTACTAGGCTACAAAAGTCGTTATTAATTAAATAAAATAATAAAAGTGTTTATAAAATAAGAAAAAAATATAAAGTCCTCTATATTCGTTCGTTCTTAAATCTCTATGTATTCTTCAACGACTTTTTTTGTTGTCTTATCCTTATTTGAAGGTTTATATTTCATTTTAAGTTATTCAGTTAACCTTTCATAAAGTGAACATGCATTAAATATTACATAAATTACCAATAAAGATTAAATACATTTAGACAAAAATAGTTTATCTAGCTTTGTATATTTTCATAACGTAATTTCGCCAAGAACTTAACCGTATGATAAGTTATTTCTTTACTAATTTCCTTGCCTTCAAGTTCTTCGGTGATAAACTTGAATGCAAGGAAGGCAAGGATGAGCAGTTCTTTGGCCAATAGAGAAGAAAGTTTTAGTTATAATATATCCCGTCCATTTGTAGTGCTGTTTTTCTTTAATCTCAGAAGTAAGAAATAATTGAAAAAAGTAAAAATTTACTAGACTGAAGCTACCTTCAGTATTTTGAATGAAAATGAGAATTATTTATAAAGCTCTGTTTATAAAAATATATCAACCTTTTGCAAACTCATGAGAAGAAATATTATTCAAAAGTTAAACTTAAAATTCTAAAGTGTGAAGCCCGCTAGACATAATATTATTGCCTACAATTTATATTTCGACAATTTCAATTTTATCGGTTGAATACAGAATTTTATTTGGAGGAAGCATCGATCGCAATTGAAGCAAATAAATGTAGATGCGTGGTCTACAAATATTAACAAATGATTTAAAAAGTTGTGCTATTTTTTAGTCGCCAAGAAAGGATGTTAGATTTTTTTAATGTTGACTTGATCTAAATTTTACAAATAAACGAATTGTGATAACGACCAACATACGAGTAAAACTCAAATGATGCTAATGTGGTCATTAAGTTTAATATGTTATGTATAGTACTGCAAAATATTTAAAATTGGAAAAAGCGAGTATTATGTTATTTATCTTCCTGTTTGACTTTTAACGAACCGTATGAAACATTTAACATGATATTTTTCATTTTACACAAAGATTACCTATTAACTCGTACAGTGATTCAATTTTTCGCACATGTGATTTTGAATGGCGTACGAAAATGTTTTGTTAGCGAGAGAGAGAGAAATACCATTTTCATTATTCCCATTCTGCGAAAGATTGCGTCCTCTTTTTATCGCAAATACGAACGTAAAATTTTCCATTAGTGGATCGCGATTTTTTCTCTGCAAAATTTCAAACACAAAGACAAATTTAAATCACCTATAAAAAAGAGAAGATTTGCGCTACTATAAACATCACAATGAGGTTTTTATGTTTATCTCAAAACATTTCAAACGGGTCTTTTTCAAAATAAGTTAACCGAAGCATCCAAAGACTTTCTTTGTGGACCGTAACACTTTTGACCCTGATTGCTTTTCTTGTGAGCATCCTGAGAAGGATGCGGAAATGACGTAAAGGAAATGGAATCTTTGAGCTCTGCTGAAATCTGAGACGCTCTAGCAAATATGTTTCAGGATTTCAGGTCGTTGGAGAACTAAAAGGGGTCAGCGCTTTTTTTATTGCATAAGAAGATTATAAGGGAGGCGTTGTTCTGATTTTTCACTTCAAGGATAAAGTTGTAGTAGCCTTATTAAGTTTTGATAAAGTAAATTGTTTGAATTTACGCTTTATATTGCTATTTATTTATTCTAACACGCGTTTATATAATTATTTAACTGGTATTTCTGTATTTTTACTTTTCGAGGTTAACTTTTTATTTTGCTCTTTTCTGGAAAACAATAGTAACCTTGACATTATTTCTTAGACGTCACTAACATACCTGAAGCTTAAAGATGTATTGGAAATAAAAAGTAGTTGTAGGGAAAATAGCAAAGAATATTTAATTTATTCTTAAAATTCAAATATTACGA
Organism: Odontocerum albicorne; assembly: GCA_949825065.1. Taxonomy (NCBI): domain Eukaryota; kingdom Metazoa; phylum Arthropoda; class Insecta; order Trichoptera; family Odontoceridae; genus Odontocerum; species Odontocerum albicorne. The sequence goes on along the minus strand of OX463847.1, from coordinate 40,207,519 downwards.
TGTGATAAAAATTAGTTGAGAATTAAGCTATATTTTTGATAAAAACAAAACTTAACGTGTTCGTCCTTATATTTTTCTGTAATTCCACTACAAAACTGAAGTTTTTTTCGGTGCTTGTAAGCAGTTTTGTATTTTTGTCATTATTTTTACATATATACCGATATCTCACCACACCTCCGATAGCCATACAACTTTTGAAAAACTTAAGCGTCCATTATGACGACCCATTCCTAATAATTTTGTAAATTTTGTAACAATTTCCTTTCTTTTCAAGGTTCTATAGAACCTTGTTCGATTGTGTTTTTCTTGTGTCTACCAGAGTTCCTAAATAATATGTTTTCTACACCCTTTTGATCGTTCGCTCTGTAGAAATCACCAATTCAAGATTATCAGCAGGTTCTTATGTTAATTATGTTCTTATGTCACTTATGGTCCAAGATTGTAGATACGAAAAACAAATCTCAGTGTTGCTATTGGTTTGCAGATATCTGTTCCAATTCCTCGTCACAGTCACCCAGCATTGTTGTCAAATCTCTGCATTCGATATTTTTCTTTGACAGTCTTTGTTCATTACAATACTCTTATACGTGACCAATGGTTAGGTTATTGTTTTGTGAAGCTGCAGAGTTATTGATTTTAGAAATCATATGGCAATAAGAACTAAATAAGGGGGATGTAACCCCAAAATTTTCGTAAAAAAACTTGTTATAAATATGTTGCTAACAAAATAACTGATAAAGGTTGATTACTACCCTGAAAGTTGGAAATTGAACGAAACATACATGTCTACACATGTCATGAACTAGATATTTTACTATTTGTGAAGTTAAATATTTATTTATGGGGTAGGTTTATATAGATTATTAAAAATAATAAGATACACAAAAACAATGCTATTCCAAGTAAACACTCTCAAATTATATGGATCCGGGTTTTTTATTTGTCATTTGTAGAAAAATCAAAATGAAAATAAATGTGGCACAAAAATATCAAACAGGAATGAATGACAGTTAATAACATTGCAGTGTTAGTGGAGAATCAAAATTAACTACAGCGTATGGTGATGTGTTAGTGGAGAATCAAAATTAACTACATCGTATGATGATATGTTAGTGGAGAATCAAAATTAACTACAGCGTATGATGATATGTTAGTGGAGAATCAAAATTAACTACAGTGTATGATGATATGTTAGTGGATAATCAAAATTAACTACAGCGTATGATGATATGTAAGTGGAGAATCAAAATTAACTACAGCGTATGATGATATGTAAGTGGAGAATCAAAATTAACTACATCGTATGATGATATGTTAGTGGAGAATCAAAATTAACTACAGCGTATGATGATATGTTAGTGGAGAATCAAAATTAACTACTGCGTATGATGATATGTTAGTGGATAATCAAAATTAACTACAGCGTATGATGATATGTAAGTGGAGAATCAAAATTAACTACATCGTATGATGATATGTTAGTGGAGAATCAAAATTAACTACATCGTATGATGATATGTTGGTGGAGAATCAAAATTAACTACAGCGTATGATGATATGTTAGTGGAGAATCAAAATTAACTACAGCGTATGATGATATGTTAGTGGATAATCAAAATTAACTACAGCGTATGATGATATGTTAGTGGAGAATCAAAATTAACTACAGCGTATGATGATATGTTAGTGGATAATCAAAATTAACTACAGCGTATGATGATATGTAAGTGGAGAATCAAAATTAACTACAGCGTAACATATGATGATACATGAATTGTATGTGAAATGTTAACGAAAATGCCTAAGAATGAATGTTAAAAATCCAAAATCCTTGAATCTAAAAAAGTTATGCGATATTGTATCTAACACACCTGGGTCATGCATGTGGATGAACATTTTATGCAATACACCTGCGTTATGTATGTGGTTGGATATTGTATCTAACGCACGTGGGTCATATAAGCGGATGGATATTTTATTCTACACACCTGAGTTATGTATGTGGATGGATATTGCATCTAACACACCTGGGTCATATAAGCGGATGGATATTTTATTCTACACACCTGAGTTATGTATGTGGATGGATATTGCATCTAACACACCTGGGTCATATAAGCGGATGGATATTTTATTCTACACACCTGAGTTATGTATGTGGATGGATATTGCATCTAACACACCTGGGTCATATAAGCGGATGGATATTTTATTCTACACACCTGAGTTATGTATGTGGATGGATATTGCATCTCACACACCTGAGTCATACACGCAGGTGGACATTTTATTCAATAAACCTGGATTATGTTTATAGATGGAAATTGTATTTAACACACCTGGGTCATGTACAATATATTGATGGATATTATGTCAAACACATCAGGGTCATGTATGTGGATGTACATTATATTTAACACACCAGGGTCACAGAGTGTTAAAAATGAGGCTGCATTAAGTCAAAATGGAGGTTTAATGGTCTGAAAATCTGCCCCTTTTACGGATCGTCTATTCCGCTTTACGATTGGTCGCCACCAGGACAGGGCCGGCTCGGGGCTCTGCTCCGGGGGCAATAATTATTAAAGTTTACAATGGTCCGAAGCGAGGGTGTTTTTTATTGCCTTTTTCTCAGTGAAATGGAAATAGGTTTTTGTGGAAGAAAGTTATTTGATTATGAAATAGTTCACGGATGGTGTATTTCGAAAATGACTCATTTAAATTGTACAAGTTTATTCATTCGTGTTAAATACTGAAAATAATATGAACGTATAATCTATTAAGGATAAATTATATTTGGATTAAAATTTGGATTAATACAGTGGTTATCAATCTTTAATTATACTAAAAACTTGTTGATTAATTATAGAGTTAGTGCATGTAAAAAAATTGCGTTGCGCCACTGAACAGATTTGATAAATGTTTATGTTACAAGGAGTGAAACGGTTGATCCAAATTTGATAAATGTTTATGTTACAAGGAGAGAAATGTTTATGTTGCAAGGAGTGAAAAGGTTGATCCAATTTTTTATCGTTTTAATTTTTTAATCCAATTGATTTACATTTGATTTTATTTTTTGCTTTTTTAACGTATTTTTATAAATTTAATATATGTGTTTATTTATAAATGCTTAAACGTATATTTTAACATACATGGCTTGTGTTGTATTACATATCCTTGCACAACAGTTGGAATAAAAGTATTCATATTAATTATCAAATTAATTGTTTCATTTTAATCATATTCTTCGATTATTACACTTTCGTTGACTACAGTATAACTTAGCAGATTTATTGTCATGTGGCTAACTTTTCCTACCAACCAAAAATATGTTTAAGAGCCCTTAAGTGTTAACCAGAATGGAACCCTTTTTAAGAAAATTGGATACCATCGGGTATCGAATCCCTAATTTACGGGTCGGAAGACAGGCGTCTTATTTATTTTCTCAAAACAGGCTTAGCACAATTACTTTGAGAAATACAAGAAATGTTAACATTAAAAATAGAGAAAAGTTATATAGAATTGTTTTTATATAAAATAAAAAATAATGTATATGCATACATATGGTATATACACACAAACATACACATATATTCAAAGTCACTTAAGTACGTTGATGAGTGCTTTCTAACATGCTCAATATAAAAAGAATATTTACTTTGGCTTTTGCTAATGTGATATGAAATATGTCAATATCCGAAGCAGTCCCATTCAAAAGAGTTAATTAAGGCCCTTCCTACAGTCATAGCGGCTGGAAGACCCGTTCTTGCGCATGTTATTGAAAACAAATCTTGCCCGCGCAGTCTAGTGTAATTGTTAGGAATATTTAACGTTAATCTTTGTAGTAATGCTGGACAGCTCACAACTCCTCGAACGAGTTTGACCCAATCGTCCACGAAGTTTTGTGAGTGTAAGTTTTGTATTCAGCTATTTTGCACTGTTTCATTTTTAATAGCTTAAAGGTCATATAAAATACCTGGCCCTCGTATGGCCCTTGGCTTGTAGTTTATTTAAATCTGCTTTAGGAAAATCATCACCGGTTGTCTTTAACAGTAGCAAATTGACAATTTACAACCCTTCCTTTGTTATATAAGTCTTATTATTTAGGCCACGGATGTGTCCGTTATCTTCTTCGTTATTAAAGATTACCACTGACTTGGAAAACGTAGGAAAACTTATGCATCAAAATTATCTTTACTTTTCTATGCTTCAACGTCTCTTCATTGTACTTTTATGCACGTTTAAAGAAGTGCAAAGATGACCTTCGTGACCTGGTGGTAAGTCACTTGTCTGCTGATCCGGAGGTTGCGGGCTCGATTCCCGCTGGAACCCAGATTTTTTTAAAAGGATTCCAGTCTAATTAACACTTAGGGCATATAAAAACATATTTCTGGTTGGTTGGAAGAGATTGCTACATGGCAATAAACTCGCCAGGTTAAAAAAAAAGATGTGAGAGAGACCTAAGTGAAAACCATTGTAATTTATTTTATCAAACACTGTTTATTCCACTTCTTTGTAACGGTATAACCCTAACGGTTTCAAGGCTTTCACCTCATCTTCACGGGAGCACAAACAAGTCTTGCTTGTGCTCCCCTGAAGATGAGGTGAAAGCCTTGAAACCGGTAGGATTATAGCGTTACAAAAAAGTGGAATGAACAGTGTTTGATTTCCACTTACCTTACCGTGCTAAAAAAATCCTCCAGCCACGGTGCTGGACGCTAAGCGTCCAGTGAAAAATGTACATTTTAAATTAAAATTATTCAAAATCTCCTAGGTTATTTTTTGTAATTATCTATAAAAATCATTTTATCATGTATTAAAACGTCGAATAATCAAATAAAATATAAGTATTGGCCACTCACTATCCATCACAGGGTGGCAAGTGTTAAATAAATTACAATACTTTTAAACCTCCACAACGTTAATGCTTTAACTATAAACAATATAGAAGCGAAAACCAAATTAAACCCTAAAAAAAACAATAAATGAACCCGGGTTCGAAAACAGACATCTCGTTAACTAGTTCACGTTTCCCTTTTTTTATTTTAATGTTGGTACAAATACTATAATTTAGACAGATCTTGATGTTGCTTTGTTTGAGGATGCGTTTTTAATGCTTCATTTACTTAATAAACTTGCCCTTCAATATATATTTTCACTTATCAACAAAGGCTTTATATTATTAAAAAAAACATGACGATATTCTAGTCGAAACCAGACCTGTCTAGGAAAAATTCGAAATGTCAGCCCAAAAACTCGTAAATTAATCACAGACTTCCCATTTTTTTGGTCTAAGACTCAAAAAAAAACTTTAAGCGTGAGCTCACTACGCTGCGAATAATGCAAAATGTGCTGTCCTGCGGTTTCGTGAATTCAGTGAGGCGTTTATCTAACATCTGTTAAAAAATTTAATGGGGAAAATTGAATTCAGCAGAAACATATTGGATTTCAAACAAAATGATTTGTTTTAATGAGTTTTTGCTTTTGGAAGCTCTTTAACAAACAAATAATTGTAATATCAACCCAAATCAGTTTTTATTATTTGAACTTCTGGGTTTATTTTTAAGTTAACGTTACGTTTTTAAGTTAATGGAAACAATAAAAGATAATGTTTTAATTTTATTTTAAAGTTTAAATTACAGAAACTTATATATGATTAAGTAACGAAATATCGAACTAAAATAATATTTATTAGACAAGGCGAAAAATTAAGAAAGGAATCATGAGGTGATTAAGCCACATTATTAGCAAATGTATTATGAAATAAGAATAAATATCTTATAAAGAAACAAAAACATCTTCTTCTCCTTGGCTCCAACCCAACTCATTGTCTGCGAAGACTGTTGGGGTCAGCTCTCCTCGTCCTCAGGTTGTATGCTCTTCTGTCCCGGACTACGTCCCCCAGGCCATGACTCTGCATCAGGTTATCTTTTTGCACCACCCATGAATTATTTGGTCTTCCTCTTAAGAAAATATTAGAGAAACCAAAACATGATAAATAAGATATCTTTATTCAAGATATGTTAAGAAAAAAAGAGTTGCTGTTGACAAATTCAACGTCGCTTTAAGTACGGTTTTTTACGAATAAAAAAATTGCAAAGTTGAAAGTGATATCAAACTGCTGTGCATTGTTACCCCACATTCACATATTGAATCAAAACCAGAGAGAATAAAAATGGTTCGAGTTTTAGGGAAATCGTAGAAACGCGTGTCTTTGGATAAACTCTGTTTTTCTTCATGTATTTGTGTTGAGTAAGATAAATAAGAACACTGTGAGATGGTTTGGGCATGTAGAACGAATGCATGAAGAAATAATATACAGTTTATTTTCGTTGTATACAATACAACCTGCAGGACATAATGGCATGTGGTAATCTCATAAGTGACAAATAGATGATTTTTTAAAATCTGAATTCAAACGAGAATTGAACGTGCAGCCCCCAGGCTGGCAGACAACTATTAGTTAGTTAGCCATGGATGTGGTCTCCGCGGAACCTTTGTTATATCCTAGTTGAGGATGTGTATGTTCGCGCGGAGCACACTGGACTTTTTTTTTTATTAAACAAAGTAACATATTGTACAAATATTTGTCAAGGATATACCTATATACAAATTTATTATTTAACTAATCTTATTTATAAATTGTAATTTATGAACTTACTTAATCTTATTTTCCTACAGGTCTTTTTATTTTTATTTTTTTTATAATCTTAATATATGATTTCTTAGAAATAATTAACACCTACATACTATTTATAACTAGATAACAATTCTTACAACTAATTATTTAGCAAGAACAAGTTCACTCCATCAGGCTACTTGTATTCCATCACATTCACTCGGACTTTGGTTTTCCCAGCTAATACTGTAGGTGGGTTGGACTAGCCCACTGGATTTCCGTGTGGAAGGTCGCCGGTTCAAACCCCGCGTTGTTCTACTTAGACATTTTTCCGCCTAGTACATTAGAGAGAAAGGATTTTCAGAATACCTATAGCTTTGGTCATATATATTGGATAAAAAGAAGATAAACATGCCAGTGTTCTCCGATTGGCTAACTTCAGTGTGTCATCGGATCCAGTACAGCGGTGTGACCGATGAGTTTTCTAACATGCAACGGCACATTCACTTAAAACAAACTATATCGCACAGCTTCGCTTTGCAACTGAATTGATGATGGAATAGCGATAGGATCTCAGAGTACGAGACCCAGCAACGACGATGACGACAAATTGGTTGAGTGTGGGTTGAGAATGTAAGATAACCTTATGCCGAAACGAGTGTTCACGAACAACCAGAGAAAGTCGTCCACTGGGAAGGACAACAAGAGTGTAAAATAAGCAAATGGAGGGACTGTGTGAAAACAAACTTCGACTATACCTGGAGAAACTTTCCGTGATGGTTCAGTACCGACTTTCCTAGATAAGGACTTTGACAGCACTGCTGCTCTGACCGTGAAGGATAAGGGAAAGATAACATAATGATGCTGAAGATTTTACCCTATTTGAGAAAATGTGCAATTTTTGTTTATATTGCATTGTATTTTGCAGGTTATTTATTTTAATCCTCACAAAATTCTATGCAAGACAAGCGGCCTTTACATGTTGTCTAAAGAGGTGTAATACCTGCCCTGAAAGAGCTTATTTATACTTGTGAAATTCACACATAAGCATACATAAATAATCCAAGTTTAAACTGCATCGCTCATAAGGTTTGAACGATAGTAAACCACAGCATGTAGCGATAGGGAACAAAGGCAATGGGGCACTAATACACATGCTATATACTCAAATCGGAGAGTATTAAAATTTGTTAGGATGAGAGTCCGTTACATTGAAGTGATATGTAAACCTGAAAAAGGGCTGAAAGGAGCCGAATGAATGCCGTACAATTGTGTACACCATGGATTCCCAAACTTATTTGACTCGACGCCTATTTTTCGACGTCAATATTTTTCATCGCTCACCTTTGGAAACTATATCTCTATTTAAGATAAAAGTCAATGTAAATAAAATAATTTATCGATGCGTTTATGAAACGATGATAAATTTTTAAACTTTCGTTAACTCACAACACTTTCTTGTTAACTTTGTTCGTTGTATCTTGAACAGTGTACGAATGAAATTAAACTAAATGCAACAGTACGATGAAGTTGCTTAAATATAATACTAGCAAATATAAGTACGTATGTTTTGTATTATGAAATTTCGAAGAAGGGATGAAAATACAATTTTCAGAGTCGCGAAACATGGAAAGAAATGTTTTTGACAGTTGGTCGGTTAATGACTAGCAGGAATTAGTGTTGTACCATTTTTTGTGACTGTGGATTACTTATCTAAGTACCCATACCTGGAAAAAGGGCTAGAGCGGCTATTTTAATATACCCTAAAACTCATTATATTTCATGCAAAAAATATTTGCTTTACATATAATATAAAGTGCTCAAAACATTTTAACATGACATTATTTTATCAACAATCTGTTATTGCCCATTTGACCCCTCACATCGACCACCAAATTCTCCCGAAGCCAGTATTGCCCACCAAGATTCCTTCATCGCCTACAAGTAAGCCATATTGCCCAGTTTTGGAACCTATGGTGTACACTAAGAAGAATATATGGGGGGACAATGTATGATAGAATACGAAATAAAATGATAATGGATCAATGTAAACTTAAGGTTGATGCATTAAGAAAAAATATCATTTTGCGATGGTATGGACATACAGAACGAATGCATGAAAGAAGACAAATAAAACAAGTAAACAGTGCAAATGTGAGTAAAATGCTTGGTATAGGAAGATCAAGGAAAGTATGATTGGATCAAGTGTTTTATATTTTGAAAAAAGAATATGTTAAAACTCTGAGAAATTGTAGGAGTTATTTGCGAATGTGTATGAATGTAGAGGAGGCGTAAGATATTATTACTGGTGTGGCGGTCGCCCACTCGAAATACTGTGTGCATTCATACATACGGTCAATGACCGATGAGATGACCTTCGCACTCCTCGACAATCTAAATAGGCAAGTCCGAAGTTCACCCGCCGGCCATTCAACCCATAGCCGAGCGGACCGCATTCCATACTAGAGAGAGAACGCACCACGCTTGTCTCGCTAGTTCCGTATTTGAATGATACCTACATACAACAATTAATCGTTTTGAATTCACAGAAACGAGACGTAGGCATATCGCGAGCGCATTCTCGCGCACATTCTAAAAAGATATAAATACCTACGTTACTAATAAAATTAAACAGACTCTCTTCTTCCGCATTGCGATCCAAAACGTGTTTTATTTATCAACAAATCATCATCATCTCTTCCTACGATACATATCCTAACCTGGCACCCTTTCCTCTCCGCCGACAATAACTGCAAAACAGCATGATGGTATGTATGTTTGCATTTAAGACTTTCGCAACTTATATTCTTATTTGGTTAAATTATCTCAGAATTCCTTTCTTATGAGTACTTACAATTTTATCTTATAGTTATCCTTAATTTTATCATTGATTAACATTGTTATATTTCCGAAAAATATTTTAAACTAGTATAAAGCAGTTGTGAAAATCTTCGAATATTTCAGTCAAAATGTGGCTTGAAAGCCTTAGATTAGACATTCAGTCGTGTTTCTTCTGTCTGCCAATGTTATATTAACAAACACGATGTAACCAACGTATTTCAGACTCTCCGTACACAGAAACGTGACGAAGGTGAAACTAAATAATACATAAGTAGTCATTAAAAATATATAACTTAACATCGGTCTAATAACGTTAAGCCTTCCACTCTTTGAGGAGTGTGGACGTCAAAGAGATTAGGCAAATGAAATTTGTCAAACGAAGAGTTGTGAATTTTCAATTAGCAACTGTTAATGGCTACCTGCGTTGATCCTCCAAAAGCAACCCTTAATAAACCACGGGTCGTGCGCCATATGAGGCTTTTCAGGTTTTTATATGACCAGTAAAATATTAGGAAAAAAACAGTGCAAAACACCTGAAACAGAATGTATATATATATAAAACCCTGTGGACTAATTGATAAGATGCTTGTTTTCCATTGTGAGGATTGCGGGTTTGATTCCCATCGTGAACCAGATTTTATTAAGTCCATTTTTTTCAGTCAGATCAAGCTAAAGTGTGCTTGGACAGTTACAATGTTATGTCCACTACAAAGTCGGGTTAAAGTTTCATAAACGTTACAGTTAAAATTTCATATATCTTTAGCGGGATGCTTTACTGGAACGTCGTGATGATTATGATTATTTGGTATTTAAATAAATATACGTCGATTAGGAATGCGGAAAGTGAGAGTGAACAATCAATGACTAGTAAACAGCAATGAATGGTCAAGTGAATAATAATCTTTATTTGTCGATAAGTAGGTATTTATATAGATGTGCGTGAATGCGCCCGCAATATATACTTTATCTCACTCCTGCGCGTGCAGAGGTGTTTGCAGACGTTGCGGATAATATAGTGGGTAGAATATTTATTGGCAAAAACGGTGAGACAACGCGATGCGTTCTCTTTCCACCGTGGAATGTAACGTAAATATTATTTGCGTGTAAACAATATTGATGTTCTGGTATGCGACCTTTGTACATGTCCGAAGGTTGGTTCGTCGGTCGCTGACCGTGCGTGTTGACAATATTTAGGGACGACGGTATTCCCTACACATCTATCTTATACATTAGTATGTTAAATAGAGCCAATAGAATAGACGTTTTTCATTATATTCTGAATTATTAAAAAAAAAATTTAGCGCATTTTATCAAGATTTTTTGACCAGCCCGGTTGAAATTCTAATTTAATTAATGTCATTTGAATGAATGTATGGTGAGACAGTCACTGATTACCAGTGATTTTAGATCATGAATGTTGGCACGAATAGGTCGTATAAGCAGATCTCAGTTGATACGGTAAAAAAATATCATTATGCAAGCCCAACAACACACAAGAAGATCATTTGGCATGAATGCGGATCTGGCAGGAAAAGACGGCGAGTGACCGATCGACTTAGAGATAAATCATCCGGGAGGTTTAAGCTTTACAGGGGTTGTATAACCATCTGATGTAAAAACGTTTTTTTAAACAGTTTGAATGACAAATTAAAAACATAACAAAAGAAAACATGTTGACTGACTGTGATTGACAGGTAATGTATGTAACATTGAAAAAAAAAACAGTTTACTGTATATGTAATAGAAATGTGATGACTGTAGCCATTAGATAAGGCACTTCATCGCGTTTGAATAGGTTTAAAATCAATTGTTTGGTAAGAAAGCAGCAGAAAACTTACCATGGAAAAACGAACTACTAGTACAAATAAACTTTTGAAGATCTTCAGATTTGTGATCGTAATACATTTGGCTTTAGGTGTAGTGTACTCCCCACATATCATCATAAATTTTGATAAGACCTCAAAAAATAGTTGCCCTCAAGTACTTCCTAAAGTTAAACATGCTACCCATACATCGAACACTTATAGGTAGACTATTCTACGACATAGGACCAGCAAAGACAAAAGCTTTATCATAATACTTCACTCTTTTAGATGAAATCGAAGCAATTAATTTATTCAATGAAGATAAAATTGATCTCAAAGTTTATTTATTTATTATTCAACAATTTTATTGCAAATACAATCTGGCGAGCTTATGGCCAGGCGGCAATCTTTTCCAACCAACCAGACAAAAGTAAATGAAGCAAGTTATGTGGTCGCATAAATCATTCAAATGACTATCCATCCCCACAAAATCCATAAACACATACGTGAACATGTGCCTACGCACCCTACAAAGATGGGCAATCACCCGAACATTATTTTTCATTTAAAGTGAGACATAATCATTCAAAAGGAAAGGAAGAGATGGTGAAGAGGGAAGGAAAAGAAAAATCAGGAATGAAACCCTTTATTTTACTGACTAGAAATTAAGAGTTTTTTCAGTCGCTTCTTAAAACATGCCAAGGACGGAGCGTGTCTTATATTGGTTTGTAACTGATTCCAAAGTCTCACTGCATGGATAGTAAAAGACGACGTACAAAAAGAGGAGCGGTGAACTGGAAAGGCCAATGGACAATTTATGTTTGAGCGTAGCGCTTATCCATAATTGGAAAGACGCTGAAAATTTTCGGCGAGATAAGAGGGGTTGGCGGAACAGTTTAGGATATTATACAATAGAGACAATATGTGAATTTGGCATCAATTTCTAACATTCAACCAGTTCAATGCCTTCTGGTATGAAGTTATGGTACATGATCGTTCTTTCGTAGGTTGAAAATAAATCTTAGACACACATTTTGAAGACGCTGTAATTTGTTCTGCAGCTTTCCGAAAAAAACATATCTCATACACAAATTCTAAAGATACAATGGAGACATCTCATTAAGGGACTTGAATATAAAGAGACATAGTTTGAAATCAATTCGTTGGTGACACTTGAGCCAGTGTTGACTTTTAAGAAGTGGACTAATTTGACTATATATAGTAATTATATATGAAGACCAGTTCTTAAAACATTTTTCTCAACGCAGATTTTAAAACAAAACAATTAACAAGGCCTGTTCTAAGTCCCCAAGGATTTGCCTGGATGTTCAATCACCTGATGCCTGCGTAATGTAAACTTGATCAAAATGCGTAAATAAATTTAGAATTTGTTTGAAATCAGGTTGTTCCCAAGTTCTTATATTCATGGTTATTTTTCGAAGATTTAAAGTGATGTCGGTAAACAAATAAGATTTACTAAATCTACACTTTGGGAGTTATGACTGTATTACCCAAGGCGCTGTTAGAAATTTTAATTTAAAAATCAGAAATTTACTTTTTGTTGGTTTTAATGATAATAGGCAATCCTTTGTGATCGAGTGCCATCGTCAGTCAGTCATCGTGTAGAGAAAATATTGCGCAATGAAGATTTTGACGAATTTCGTGACCTTGTTGGCACGACGCCTGTCTTCCGATACAGAGGTAGCGGATTCGATTACCGCAACAACCCAGATTAAAAAAAGATTCAGTCTGGTTTTCACTTAACGCTTTATAAATATATTTCTGGTTGGTTGGGGGAGATTGCTACATGGCATTAATTCCGCAATTATTCGCTGGAGTACTGCTTAAGCTGCCAGATTTGATTTTTTTTAGCAATATTTGGTTCGTATCCCAAGTTGGAGCGCCCTTGAAGAGAGTTTCCTCTCTAAACTGCGCTATATAAATTGGCCATTGAATTGGAATTGATAAAAAAAGCTTGTGCTTATATTGGATTATTGTGTTTAAGATGTTACATTTCAGCAAGCACACAGTCTTGACCGATCAGACTTAAAATTTCGATAGCAAGGAAATCAAAGTTCCAAGACGATTAATACGTTTAATATGCTGCAGTCTTTCGTTGGCAGAGCTATTTGGTACAGCGCTTAATATTTAATCTAGCTATTTTTACTTAATTCCTATTTAATATATTTCTGATTCGTTGGAAAATATTCCCATCTTGTTGTGCCGTATACAACGTTAAGTATAATAATACAATAAAATATTCTCACCTAGTTGTGCCGTATACAACGTTAAGTGTAATAATATCATACAATAAAATATTCTCACCTAGTTGGACCGTATACAACGTTAAGCGTAATAATACAATAAAATATTCTCACCTAGTTGTGCCGTATAGAACGTTAAATGTAATAATACAATAAAATATTCTCATCTAGTTGTGCCGTATACAACATTAAGTGTAATAATATAATACAATAAAATATTCTCAACTAATTGTGCCGTACACAACGTTAAGTGTAATAATACAATAAAATATTCTAACCTAGTTGTGCCGTGTACAACGTTAAGTGTAATAATACAATAAAACATAAGTACGAGTATATAATAAATGCTGTAGAAATGCGTGTACTAAAAAGAAAACATGGGGTAGCTATTTATGATTGAATACGAAATGAAGTAAAGTGATTAGAAATGAAAGTAAACTTAATGTTGAATAAAATGAAGAAAAGCACTTGGATATATTTTGGTCATGTAGAACGAAACAATTAATAAATACTTATAAAACAAATATATAGTACAAATATGAGTGGAAGACGTGGTAGAGGAAGATCAAGTAGGATTAGATTGAGTGATATTTTGAAAGACGGTAATGTAAGAAGTGATAGAAATTTAATATTAGAAGGTGATATATATGGTTTTAAAAAATATGAAATATTTGTCTCGAAATAGAAACGTATGATACTATGTTCTATCTGTCTACCCTCAACTGGGAAACGGTGAGGTAATTTGGATGTTTATCTAAATATGGGTTACTTTATACTTATGGTTGTTAAGGCAAAATTGCGATGGATCGGACATGTGATACGCATAGGCGATCATACTCTCTCAAAATGCGTCTTGTACGAGGTAGTGTAGGGTTGGTGGGCAGAAAAAACGATATAAGGACAGTCTGCGAGAGTCACTTACTTTGTGCGGGGCGCCTGAAAAATGGGAGCAGGTGGCTCAGGTACGTTGATGATGGAAAGCTATCTATTTTCGGGCTGATGATGTTTTAACGGCTAGACGTATGAGAAACAGTTAGTGTGCTGCGAACATGCGTCAGCATTGCAAGTCGTCTCGGCAGAATCCACATGTATCTGATACCTACGGGAAGGAAGTGCACATCTAGGATCAGGTTTTTTTCTTAGATTGACGTTGGAGTGGCTCGAGGATTCTCAACTACGAGACTCAGCAACGACGACTTCATACTTAAGTACCCAAGTCAATATGTATTATTTATTGTATACATTTATATTCTCAAAAGTATGTACATACATTCGCACTATATATGTAAGCAGATGTATTCAATAACTTTCGAATATACGAATCTCAATAGAACTTTCTGACACGTATTTAGATTTTGAGTTTGCCTCCCTTGGGGTAGAAGTTTCCATAAGAGTAAATGTTGAGCGAATTCTCGCATAAAACCGCACAAAAGTTCTGGACGAGTGCGTGTTAGAAGTTTGCTAATCAATTAATCAGCTGTCAAATAAGTATCGAGTAACACGATGCGACAAGTCATAAATCTTAGGAGGGATATATCTGGCGTATGCTTTTATTTGATTTGGATTAATGATAATGGTAGTAAACACTGGTAAATATTTTTAACTTGGTTTCAAATATCTGAAAGTTAACATATAAATTGGGTTTTCAGTATAACTACTTCGCGGGGTTAGTTTCAATGTCAATTATTAGAATCAGTGACTTCTAAAGTCATTCATAACTAATCAATATGGTAAAAGTTTGAAAATATATTACAGCTTAATAAAATTTCAATATTTATCTTCCTTAGACAGTTCACTTGAATAAAATAATATTTAAGATTTGTAACGTTTTTTTTTATCATATGAATTACTACCAAGTGAGGGTCAATTGTGTCACCAAATTAAAGTCACTATGCAATTATATGAATCAATATTATAAAACAAATTTGAAAATATGACAATTGTAGAGAATTTAAAGTTTCAACTTACTTAGCTTAAAAAAATTAACTATGGATCTGTTAGTGGAAAAGTTCCGCGAAGAAATAAGAAATGTAATAATTATTGGACGTGGTGAAGATATGACTTTTAGTAAATCAAATAAGTCTCGCAAAGGAAACCGAAAAATACATGGTCTATAGTTTCAGCATCCACTTATACGTAATAATTTTTAAATTTGTATTTTTGATGGTTTATATTGAAAAAAATAACAGTTTAACCTTTTGATGTATTTTTTTTATTTTGCTTTTAATTTCATATTAATGTTTTGCATCCTTACTGATTGTATTAAATATAACTCGGAAAAGTCATCATCTCATAATTATGTATTTAATTTTTTTCCATAAATAAATTTCATATAATTAACATTGTTATTTATGGTATTCTTATTTGAAAAGAAAAACCTTTATAGCTACTGTTTCATCTTGAGAAGCATGCTATCTAATTATCTGTAGCAGAAAAACCTTTATGGCCACTGTTTCATCTTAAGAAGCATGGCATCTAATTATCTGTAGCAGCAAAACCTTTATAGGTACTGTTTCATCTTGAGAAGCGTGCTATCTAATTATCTGTAGCAGACAAACCTTTATAACTACTGTTTCATCTTGAGAAGCATGCTATTTAATTATCTGTAGCAGCAAAAACAGCGTTATTTTACAGTTTGTTTTATGTCGTTAATTTACATTACTGCATAACAATCTTATATAATATTTGAAAATTCACAGTGTTATCGGTTAGTCTGAATGCTTCAAGTTCAGAATAGTAAATACATACACACCATCACACCGTTTCCCTGTCGGGGTAGGCAGACAAACACATTTACACACAATCGACTTCTCTTACTACCCCAACAATTGCACTGCCTTTCTACGTTTCTTCGTTACAAAATACCATTAACTGAATCTAATCGAAGTCTCCATGGTCTTACTGCCATATACCTTTCACTTATATGGTATTTAATCTAAATGTTTCTTACGTATGGCTTTCTTTATACATTCGTTCTGCATGCGCAAACTATCTCAAAGGGCTCTTTTTTATATTATTATACATCAGTCTGATGTTTCTGTTCATCCCTTAACGCTTCATTCCATATTCTGTCATACATTCTCACCCCATGCATTATTATCAATGCACGCATTTTTACAATATTTATTCGGCTAGGATTAATAAATATTGGATATTATGTAATTTCTGTTTTTTAATTTAAGTGAATTGATCAATACTTATAAAAGATCGGAGAATCTATAAAATATTTTGACAAAAAAATTGATTTATTTGACGCATATATTTCACATGTTCGAAAGACTTAATTTACAGATCTTTGAATTTTCCTTTAAGGTTCAGTCTGTCTGAGTCTTCTGATGTGGGTTCGTGATGTTTATTTATGTAGCGACCATGATACAGGTGGTCAGTGGGATCAAAGGACATTAGCATATCAAAGGGTGTCAATTTATGCGAAAGCCACAACACGATTTTGGCATAGTGACGTGTAACACGTAGGGCTGCATTGGAAATGTGTCACAACTTTAAAGTGGTGGAAAACGTAATTAACAATTTAAAAAACTGTCAATTTTCAGGTCTTGAAACACCATTTTTTTAAATAAAAATACAAGATTTTAATAGTTTTCGTATCATTTTTTTGTTCGTGGAAGATATTTCGCCGTACAGTGGCCTCTTAAAACTATGGACAAATTTGACGAGGCGAAAGAACTGTTATTAATTTGACAAAAAAAGGGTGAAGAACTGTTAAAACATCTGCTTTTGATTTTTCAAGCAAAAATGAAAACCCAGGTTACTTCTAAAACTCCTTCAAAAATAAGAAGAAAAAAATAAGGATGTCATATTATTATTTTCAAGTAATAAGAAGTAATTGTTCAAGTAATAACTGTTACAATTGTACATTTAAAATAAATAGTATTCTGTTTTTTCCCAGTTCTTTTTTCTTATAGCTATCCAGATGTGAAATCACAAGATCGTTTTGTCCTGGTGGTATAAAGGTTTATCTGAAAGGTCTTTTAATTTTCCATATCTATCAGGCTATTTTTTAATTAGCAATCCACCCACACTTGGATGATTTGTGCCCCCACATCAAAATGGAATTTTAAGAAGCAATATAAAAAATACGAGTAGATTTAAAAAACACAATTAAGACTTTTTAATGCTTCAATTGATTAAAATTAAAAAAAAAAACAAGAAGACAAATGAAATGAAATACTCATTGGACGAGGCAAATATATGGCACTTAGCAAATAAATTCTGTCTTGTAAAGTAAAACTAAAAAATACAGGATCTATATTATTTACAGTTACATTGTAGAGGTTTACAAACATTGTAATTTGTAATTTATTTTTATCACTGTTTATTCCACTTTTTTGTAACGGTATAACCCTACCGGTTTCAAGGCTTTCACCTCATCTTCAGGGGAGCACAAACAAGACTAAATTATGTTCGAACTGGCACCGATATACACGCTTCAACGGTCGGGAGCTGAGGGGTGAGGGAGGCATGGGACGATTTCGGCCAAGAGCGGAGAGGTTTTTGGGATATAACTGTTCACCAGACGTTCGGATCGATGTACTGACTTAGAAATTTCTAGGGCCTCTAATCTGTCCAATTTATTTCCGTTACTACTTCTTACATATCAGTTTCAAGGCTTTCACCTCATCTTCAGGGGAACACTGATATGTAAGAAGTAGTAACGGAAATAAATTGGACAGATTAGAGGCCCTAGAAATTTCTTAGTCAGCACATCGATCCGAACATCTGGTGAACAGTTATATCCCAAAAATCTCTCCGCTCTTGGCCGAAATCGTCACATGCCTCCCTCACCCCTCAGCCCCCAACCGCTGAAGCGTGCATATCGGTGCCAGTTCAAACATAATTTAGTCTTGTTTGTGCTCCCCTGAAGATGAGGTGAAAGCCTTGAAACTGATATGTAAGAAGTAGTAACGGAAATAAATTGGACAGATTAGAGGCCCTAGAAATTTCTAAGTCAGTACATCGATCCAAACATCTGGTGAACAGTTATATCCCAAAAATCTCTCCACTCTTGGCCGAAATCGTCCCATGCCTCCCTCACCTCTCAGCCTCCAACCGTTGAAGCGTGTATATCGGTGCCAGTTCAAACATAATTTAGTCTTGTTTGTGCTCCCCTGAAGATGAGGTGAAAGCCTTGAAACCGGTAGGGTTATACCGTTACAAAAAAGTGGAATAAATAGTGTTTGATAAAAATAAATTACAATTTCTTTAAACCTCCACAACGTTAATGCCCTAACTATAAACAACACATTGCAATTTGTTTTTTATCAAACACTGTTTATTTCACTTTATGTAACGGTGTAATCCTACCGGTTTCAAGGTTTGTGCTCACCTGATGATGATGGAAAACCTTGAAACCGGTAGGGTTATACCGTTACATTAAGTGGAATACACAGGATATATATTATCATTACCCAGACCACGCTCAAAGCCACGATGCTCCACAATACCTGTTATATGAAGGTAACCAGCCACAAGCAGTGCCCCTTATCAGGTTTTATTGGTTTTCTTATTTTTCTTCTGGTTGTTTTTATAACTCTTTTTCTCGTATTGTATAATTATACAGTATTATATTAAACTTTTGTTGTATACTGTACAATCTGTTATCTGGAAAATTCTTTCAACGAGAATTATGTTACAGAGGTCTAAGTGTAAACAAGACTAGAGGTTTTTTTTTAATTAGGTTCCAACAAGAATCACACCCATGGTGCGTGAGTTGTAGGAAAGATATCTTACCAACTAGACCACGGGGTGGTTCGTCTTCATTTAAATGGATTAATGTTTAAGGAAGTTATTTACCAAGTCTTATGAACTTTAGAAACTTAGTACTTTAGAAGACTTGAGAGTATAATTTATGGCATCGAGTGGAGTGTTATGATAGAGTATAACTTGATTTATGAATTATTTAATTGTCGGTGCTGCGGTTCAGTATTTAGTACGCGTGCGTGTTCCAAGATGTCTCGGAATTTATTTTGATACACACACCACAAAATGCGATTCTTATGACTTTTTTTTAAATTAGACTAAAAATAATGTTTAAGATAAGAGTAAAGTTTTAAAATTTCAAACCATAAAGTAAAAAAAGTAGAGGATAAATAAGTTGTACATCCGTGATAACTTATTTATTGCCAAATGTTTAAGATATATTTAAAAAAAAAATTAGAAAATATTTTATACCAAATATTTCATATTTGTGTTAAATCCATCAAATAAATAAATCCATAAAAATTGTAAGAATATTTAAAGTGAATTCATAAATACATTATTGAACCTGAATATAATTTCTGTGGTCAATTTGGTAAAATGCCTGTCTTTCAACCCAGGGATTAAGGTTCAATTCAAATTCGTTGCTATTTTTTTTAATAAAACGTTCAGCCAGGTTTTTTCTTCAATTGACATCATATTTCTGGTTGGGTGGAAAAGATCTTATAGCAGTACAATAACCTCAGAACATAAACTCATCAATTAACTTTTAATAAATATATATTTTTGTAAAACTAAAATAGTTTATTTATTATATCGAATGGTATCCAAAAATGTGGTCCAGGCAAGTTATAAACTTGAAAATCTTAACAATATCGTCTTAGGTACCATTATTAAGCCTCCGACGTAAAACCACTGGTACGTGAACTTAACTCATAGTTCGTCATTGTACATGTTTTAAACTCTGCCGCACGTGGGTAGGCAACAACACTCGGATACTTCTAGCGCGTGTGAGTATTTTAACTGGATGAACTCTTTAACCAGACTGGGAACTTTTCATGTTTTTATCTTGTACGTGTGCATTGGGTTTTGAAATGTGATTATTTTCTTATTTTTCTGTCCTTTTAGAAAATTAGTAATTTTTTTTCATTCTGCATGACGGTTAGCTAATAAACTGTACTATGTATGCCTTATAGCCGCTTAACCATAAGTTGTATGGACAATTAACATATTTATATTGCCCGACATAAACACTTCATACCCATTTTAATCATACCCATTTTAATTTCATAAAGTTGTTAAGGTTAAATATGATCGCATGTATACTAAATATCAAAAGGTCACATGAAATTATATAATTTTTTATCTGTCAACAGTTTATTATTTTGATCTATAACAACTCAATATTATATATTTTTTTATAAAACAAAAGTTTATAGAATGAAATATTTTTTACAGGCAATTAACCCACATAACAACGATTTGTGTCACTACGTCAAAACAAACACATCAACAATAAAAAAGTCAATTTAATAAATGAAATTAAAAAAATATTCATTTTAGATATTTCAAGTTTCAAGTGATTTAACTTAAAAAAATAACTATCGATGTGTGATAAAATATATTATATTGTAAGTAGAAAAAATCTTCAAAGAAAAAAATATACCATTTAGTTAATCAAATGTGCCACGTAAAGGAAAACCGAAAAAAATAACTATCGATGTATATTATAAGTGGAAAAAATCTTCAAAGAAAAAAAGAATGGAAAATTCATTGAACGCGGCAAAGATATATCATTAAGGTAATCAAATGTGCCACGTAAAAGATAACCGAAAAAAATAACTATCGATGTAACATATATTAAAAGTGGAAAAATCTTCAATGAACAAAATAATGCAAATTTCATTGAACGCGGCAAAGATATATCATTTGGGTAATCAAATGTGTCATGTAAAAGATAACCTAAAAAAATAATTATCGATGTGTATTATAAGTGGAAATAATCTTCAAATAAAAAAAGAATGGAAAATTTATTGAAAGCGGCAAAGATGTATCATTGAATTAATCAAATGCTTCACGTAAAAGATAATCGAAAAACACATGAAGTATAGATTCATCATCTAGATCACGCTCGCATCCTGGATCCTCGTTACTAAGCAACAAATTAGTCGGATGGTGATACGTGATTTTTTTTAAATAAATGACTTTGTTATTCTCCGTTACACGTGTTTCTACCTCTTTTCCAGAGGCAGTCTTCAGATCCTTCCACTTAAAGGATCTTTCCGCCTAAAAAAAGCTTCGGGATGGGAAGCAGAAATAAGTTTAAGAGGGGTTAATATATTTGTGGAAAAACAAAGTAATTTATTGTTAAATACTCTGATATGGAGTTTTACAAAGTGTAAACCTTTGATAAAACATAAAAAAGTTTAGTAAATAATGTATCATTGTTTTACAGATAACCATATAACATCTGAAACAATATTTTCACATATTTTCTCTGAAAACTGGAACGGATTTTTCATTTTTCCATAGTTTATCTCTTCTACGTTCCAGTTTTATGTATGGACCTATTCTCTTCCATCATAACGCGATGACATGCGGGACTTGAGAGAGAAATCATTTTCCGCTGCTAACATTATCGAGGATCCACTATCACCCATCAGAGAGATATGACAGACGATTGAGGGGGAGGAGAGAGACCTACCGATGTTGAGCGGTATCGGTGTTGAGCGGTATCGGTGTTGAGGCCGATTTCACAAGGATTCTACTCAGTGTCGTGATAAATTGATTGAAAATGATTTTTGCAAAAAAAAATAAAAAAATGGAAATATAAAAAGTGTATAAAGATTAAACGAAAAAGTATTATAACATTCATACATATCATCACGCCATATTTCTCGGTAAGACGCTTGTCTGCCGATCCGAAGGTTGCGGGTTCGATCCTCGCTGGAATCCAGATTATTTTAAATTGAATTCCAGTCTGGTTTTCACTTAGGGCCCACTAAAACATCTTTCTGATTGGTTGGAAACACGCCAGGCGAAATAAATAAAAAAAAAAACAAATTATATTACTCGGCACAGTTCAAAAGTTGGTTGACCATTTTCAACAATTCTAATAATATCGATTTCCTTTGTCGGCCAAGTTTCAATAGCTTATTAATTTCATAAAATATTCACTTTATAATTCATCAGAGAAACCTTAAGGGTGAAAATAAGGCTGTTTGAAAGTATCGCTATGGTATCCAAAGTGACATCACTATAATTACGATCAGATCATTTCCTATCACAGGAAATCCAGTCCTTTCCTCGTTTGACTCTCAGTTAGTTAAAATACTGATTTTTTTGTAAATATGACAATGATTGACAGATAAAATTTGTTGTCTTTGGCTGATCTCGTGATTTTTAAGCACAGTTATTGACAGCCATTTATTTCAATAACCTTTTGCGCGTCAAAAGCCACATAGACAAAAAAAGGTCATTAAAAAAGAGTAACCACAGGCTATCTTTAAGGTGAAACAACTATTTTGAAATATTAAAACAAGGATTGACAGAAAATATCTTCTCGATTAAATTCTGCAAGATTCTAAAAAAAAAACCTAACCCTTAAATATTAATGGATAGCATACTCAAATACAAGATTTTGTGAATATTTTAAGTAATAAATTTAATATGAGGCATGTTATTTATTTATTTATTTATTTAACACTTTTATTACAAATACAATCTAGTGGGCTTACTGCCAGGCGGCAATCTCTTCCAACCAACCAGACAAAAGTAAATGAAGCAAGTTACGTGGTCGCATAAATAATTCAAATAACTATCCATCCCCACGAAATCCATAAACAAATACGTGAGCATATGCCCACGAACCCCACAAAGACGGACAATCACCCGAACATTATTTTTCATATAAAGTGAAATATCATCAATCAAAAGGAAAAGAAGGGATGGTGGTGAGGTTATATAAAGAAAAATCAGGGAATGAAACAGGTTATTTTACTGACTAGAAATTAAGAGTTTTTTCAGTCGCTTCTTGAAGCATGCCAAGGACGGAGCGAGTCTTATATTGGTTTGTAACTGATTCCAGAGTCTCATTGCATGGACAGTAAAGGACGACGTAAAAAAAGGAAAGGCCAATAGGCAATCTCTGTTGGAGCGTAGCGCTAATCCATGATTGGAAACCCTGAAAATTTTCGGCGAGATACAAGGGGGGTGGCGGGACAGGGAAGGATATTATACAATAGAGACAGTATGTGAATTTGGTGTCTATTTCTAACATTCAACCAGTTCAATCAATGCATTCTGATATAAAGTTATATGATCGTACTTTCGTAGGTTGAAAATAAATCTTAGACACACATTTTGAAAACGCTGTAATTTGTCCAGCTGTTCCTCTGTAACACCCAAGTAACAGACGTCCGCATAGTCCAGAATCGTGTGTGTTTGTTATTTATTATTTGTTATCGGTGTCGGAGGGACCAATAATGACTTTATTTATTAATTATTATGTTTTCTGTTTATACAAATAGGAAGAAATATTTTTAAACAAAATTCACTAAATTAAAAGCGTTATAAGTTTATTGATAGCAATGTTGTATGTTAATACATATATGCACACCATCACGCCATCCCCTAACGGGGTAGGCAGAGAGAAGATAACGCTAGACTATCTTATCGCGATACACATATTTCGCCATTTCTACATCCGTAGAACTTGTCATATTGACATTATAATTGCTTTGACTTTTTATACATCCTTCTTTAAAAATATCATAAACTTGGTCCAATCATACTTTCCATTCATATTTGCGCTGTATATTTATATTTTTAGTCTCTTTTCATAAATAATTTATACATATTAATACACATTCTTTAAATTAGTCATAAATGTTAAGGCAATGGGAAAAATACATTTGAGAGAAAAAGTTATCTAAATGTTCCAATAAGATACACCCTAAAAATAGGAGGGTGAGTTCGATCGTTACCAGATATTTTCCAGCTCACACCGTTGTGCACTAAATATTCTGAAAAAATCTTACTTACTCTAAGTCCGTTCGGCTTTAAAGAATTTTTTTTGCAGGTATCATTAGAACTGACCTGAAACAGAAAAACATGTAAAGTTTAATATCAAAATAACTCACTGTCGCTAAAAAAATAGATAGTATAATTTGATCTTTGCAGGACGATTCGAAGGAATGAATGAAAAATAAAATTTATTTATCACGAATAATACCAAAACATCATTTTGACTGGGATATTGAGTTAACCTTTCCCTTCTTGTGCTAAAAAAATACGCGTTCCGGTGCTGTGTATTCAATACATATCAATACACATGTAAAAATGAGCGATTTAAAATCGAATAAATAAGAATATTCATAGCCAATCGCTTAAATTAATAAAATTTGACGTCAAAAGTGATAATAATTCAAATTTAATTGCTGGAAACATGAAAAAAACGTCGGCCGACGTTCACAAAACGGGCGAAGAGACCACCTCAAACGAATGCCCGAGAGCTACTGAAAAGAGAGAAGCGAGCGAACTGAGATTCTATTTCTTGCGTTCTCATATACCGAAGTAGAGTGAGAGTTAGACGTGAATAGCGTCGCTTCTCACCCATAGCGGTTTTTAAGGATGAATATTCCTACGTCACACACTGGCACACGTTTGATTGTATTGGTGAATTTATTCCCGATTTTCACAAAATATCTCTTATGTGGCCGATAAGTGCTAATTATTATTAATATTATTTTTTCATTCAATGCGTTAATCTACTCGTATTACGGAAGAATACCTAAAATCTGAACCCAGTATTTATTATATTTATAGAGATATTAAAATTTTTAGAAGAAATGTGTACTAGTTACACATCACAGGGAAGGAAGGGCTAATGATGCGGTTGGAATGATGTATCACTTGGGAATTTAAGATAACAGTAAGCACACATTCTAGGTAAACACACATTTTAGGTCAATTTCACCCAAAGCTACGATGGCAAAGACATTTAACTTCCAAGACAATGGACTGATTTGATCGACTACAGTTATGTAAAAATTCAAAGTACGAATTTAAGTGGAGAGTGTTTTTATATCCACCAAATGATATGTTTTGTATTTAAACTTAATGGTTCATTTTTCTAACATTTTTTAAGTATTTATAAATGTACTTTTGACTATATAAAACAGTTTGGCAAACTCAAGGTATCACAGACGAGGTTGAAATATAATATCTAAGCCGCGTATAGGATGTGCACATATTCTGACTTTATTTCCAAACAGCTATGCGGCTGCAATGGACAGCAATGAATGTGCACCGAGCTTTATGTTCGCTTGTTAACTGCAATCAGTCACGGTGGCCGGCTTGTAATTTATACCATGGAAAATGTCCGTCGGTTTTCTATAACATTTACTATTAAGGACTATCTAGATTGTTGATTTGCTTATCGAAATTATGTGTTTACTTAAATATAAATGATATCTGATGCTGAGAATATAATTGATGTACAGTCCCTGGATAAATTCTAAATCCATTTTTACTAATTTTTTTGGCACTTAGACAAAGGTAAAATTTGTGGGTTTATTGCCTTTTCTATTTATTTATTTTATAAAACTTACAAACCCCTTTTACTCTTAGAAAAAAATGGATATCACTGTCTCATGGTGAGATTAAATAAATGAGGTAAGTGAAGTACTTCATTCCCGTAGGCTAAGGCCACACCTAAGTGCTTCGCTTAGTGCTAAGCGAAGTGCTACGTGACTAATAGACTAGATGACTATTAATAGTCACGTATCGTGGCACGAAGCGTACAGTGTGGTCATTGCGATAGTATGGTGTGCGTTGGTTTGCTAGTATATGTCACCTAGCTTGCAGCGTAGCTCTAAGCACAAAGCGAGGCTCCTACCTGTGTGGCCGAGGCCTGAGTATTGCAAAGATTTATGTCTACTAAATCCAACATTTTATCCGTGCAATCTCTGCTCTTTCCACTTCTTGACTATGTGGACGTCTGTTATTTGGATATTACAGAGAAACAGCTGGACAAATCATAGCGTCTTCAAAATATTTGTCTAAGATTTATTTTTAACCTAAGA
This sequence comes from Odontocerum albicorne, assembly GCA_949825065.1. NCBI lineage: Eukaryota > Metazoa > Arthropoda > Insecta > Trichoptera > Odontoceridae > Odontocerum > Odontocerum albicorne. The sequence goes on along the minus strand of OX463847.1, from coordinate 40,181,193 downwards.
AAGTATGATTCTATTACTTCATACCAGAAGGCACTCAACTGGTTGAACGTTAGAAATAGACGCCAAATTCCCGTACTGTCTAGGTTGTATAATATATTTAACTGTCCCGCAGCCCCCTCTTATCTCGCTGAAAATTTTCAGCGTCTCCCATCATGGACGCCACGCTCAAATTGAGGTTGTTTATTGGACTTTCCAGTTCACCGCTCTTTTTTTTACGTCGTCCTTTATTGTCCATGCGATGAGACCCTGTAATCAGTTACGAATATAAACCAATGGACTCGCTTCATCCTTGGCACGTTTTAAGGGGCGAGTGAAAAATCTCTTGATTCTGGTCAGTGATATAACGCGTTTCATTCCTGATTTTTAACTTTCTTCTCCCCCGTCCCTTCCTTTTTCTTTGATTGATGAAATCTCACTTTACATGAAAAGAAATGTTTGGGCGATTGTCCGTCTTTGTGGAGTTTGTAGGCATATGCTCACGTATGTGTTTATGAATTTCGTGGGGATGAATGGTCATTTGAAGGTTTTTTGCGACCATGTACCTAGCTTTATTTATTTTTGTCCGGTTGGTCAGAAGAGATTACTGCCTGGCAAACCCTCAAGATTGTATTTGTAATAAAAGTGTTTGATAATAAGCCCCAATTGCATACAAAGCTCAAAGAAAATTATATACAGTACCAATGAATAATATTTGACAAATAAGAAATATTTGTTAAGCCGAAACAAATAACTCCCAATATTAAGAAAGCTCAAAATACTTGCTTTAAAAATATTTATGAAATGTTGAAGATGTCTAAAGATGTGCGATAGCGTCTTTATATCAAACGAATAGAAGTTTTATGTTCTGTGTTATGTCAATTGCTGATTGATATAAAGACAAAAAAATATCAGAAGTAATAAAAAATTTAGAAAATACACTTTTTTTAATAATCGCCGACCAGGAGCAAGGAGCGATATATAAAAAAATATAATGCGGGATAGAAAATATATGCTTTGTCATTGAAAAGGTATAAATTGATTGAAATTCGCTTTTTGAAGCAAGCCAAGGGTAGTACAACCCATCGAAAGTTTTCAAAGGATTTTTGATGAAATTTGTGTTTTATTTTCTTTATATATCCTATCCACGTTTTTCACAAGCTAAAGGAAACCACCGGAAATGATGAATGTTTATTAATATTTTTTAAAAGGTTTTTTTTCTTCCTGAAAAACCAATAGAGATAAAATGAATTATCTTTTCGTGTACAAAAAATATATCACATTTGTTAAATACCTTTTCGTTCAGTGGGCAAACAATATGTCCAAATATTATTATTGCTGCTATGTTAGATGCGATCAAAAAATCATTGGGATTTTCATATTTTTTTTTTACATTTTTGTATAATGCACCACTATATGCGTCAATTTATTTTGTTCGTTCTGTTTTGTTCTGCTACAAACAATTAATGAAACTGAAGTTGTCAAGTACATTATTTGTATGGAATGTTTTATAATATTATGGTCATATTGTATTAATTATGTATTTGTTATCACATTCCAATAACATAAATTAAATGCTACAAACAAACACACTTACATATAAGGCCCTATCTGAAGCATCGACGAATGATTAACAACTTTCAAGTCACGCATACAGATTCAGTTTCGTTTTATATTCATACATCTAGTCATACGTGCTCTTATTTATCTCATACTGCTTTACTTTCATTAAATAAAATTTCTATAAATATCTCTTTTCACCCTTTTCTTGATCTTTTAATTAAGCACTTTATTTTACAAAATCACAAAAGAAAATAGCCCTACGGCAATCTCTTACAATTAACCAGCCAGGAGTTCCAAATGTTATAATTACTGGTTGAGATGTTATATTTTTTTTGCGTTAGACATAAACATAATTAAAATGAAAAAAAAAAATAAGAAGATAATAAAAAAGGGAAAAAATATCTTGCAATGTTCCAGAAATATTTTTTCGTGTTAACAAGGTCTTCAGGGAGGGGATCATATCACAAATTATGAGTTTTTTCCTCCACTTGCGCTGTTGTACAGATTGGTTTACAAAAACAACGTGGGCATTTTCAGTTGGTCCAGGGGAAAACTTAATAAACGAGTAAATTAAAAACCGTTTTCTGTTGAATAGTGGAATTGTAATTTTATATTTAATAGACTTGTGTCATGTTTTTCGTGTATTGACTAAAATATTTTTCAATTTTGATTGTGTGGTCAAGTTTTGATGTTTTTTTTTCAATTTTGTTATTCTTTCACATTTAAGTTATGTGATGTTTCAATGATCGTTGATTCCGCTTTTCATTTGAGCTCTGTTTTTGGTATAATTATTATTGAATTTTCTCATCGTATATTGTTATAATGGTTGAAACCGTTAAAAATCTAAACCAAGAAAAACGCAATACGATTAATTTAATCGAATTTGGAAAGAGTGAGAAGTCTTTTTTATAAGAGAACATAGATGACAAGGTGAATGGAGATATGAGAAACAACAAATGTGTGCCAGGATAGAATGAGGCTCATATCTGTTGTCTATACATATTGCGATAGATACGTGTGACGGTGTAGATGAAATACTAGAAAGCAAAGTTTTTTAACCCTGTAGCGGGTTGCTTATCTTTATAAGTCGTGATGATTTTGATTTGTATTTATTTAAATATAAATACTCAAGAATGCGGATGAAAGCGACAGTGGACAGCGGGCAATCAATAACAAGTCTTGACAGTTGAATGAACAATAATAATCTATATTTATTTCTCGGCGCGTGGGTAATTTATACAAATGAGTGAACCAGTTCGCGATACATATTCTGTCTTACTCTAGCGCGTGCATAGGCGGGTAGATATTTATTTGTATTCGGAGACGGCTAGACAGGTCGCAAATACTATAAAATAGTAAACATTGTTGTTGTTCCTGGCGTGTGACAATCTGTAAATACTTCATCGGTCATTGACCCTGTATGTTTACTATTTTAACAATAATTAATTTAATTTAATTATGTTTAACAATTCACTTATTTATTTTGACAATTATTTATTTATTTAGGTAGGTATCCTACAACCCCATCTTTTAAGAATATATTGACCAATAGACCCTCTTCATCAAAAGAGTTATTCAGTTGAATATTTTATTCAATTTACAATTTTAAAGTTTTGAATAGACTTTTTGGCATTCAACTGTGAATTCCGATTGACTGTTGTGTTCTCCATTGAATTGAAAAGTGTCAAGTGTGCAGGAGTGGCATCCAATATTTATTAATTCGCTCTTGTATAGCTGGATTTTATATTCCACGAGCTTAAGTGCACTTACAGCGGAATGGGGCGAAGCTTATGCAAATATTGATGTTTACTGGAACTAACACAAAGGTTGTCAAACTTATAATGATTCATCCATTGACTGATTGTACCATGTGACTGAATTAGTAAATGGGGAAAATTTATTTGTTTAATTGTAAATAACCTTTCAAATGTTCAATCAGATTGTTCAATCATCAGATTGTTCAATCATCAGATTGTTCAATCATCAGATGTACAAAGTACAAAATTGACAAACGCAGTTATCTAGTTAGTAAAATGTTTATTTTCTAGCTCGAAGATTTTGGGTAAAATTCGATTGGATTCTTCACTGTTTAAGAAACAGTTTCAGTCTGGTTATCTTCTAAACATATTTCAGAAAGAGATTGCAACATGGCAAAAATAAGCTATTTTATGATATATACAACGAGTAATAATATTTAAAAAATATCAATTTATTTTCCTGATTCTCTTTTTATAAAAAAAAAAAACAAATATTTATTTTATAACAATACGTAATATTAGCTAAAAGTTTTCGATGATGATTGATGGTTTTGGATGCTTGACGAAATCCCTGCCGTTTTGTCACCAAATTTAACATTAAAGGCGTATCAATCAGTTTAATGAAAAATCTGTCAAATCCTACGGTGGTTTATGAGATTTTATTACCCAAACAGAATTGATAAATCTTCATTTCATTAAATTATTTTATTGATTTGAAATTTCTCTAAAATTATGGAAGAACGCGATTTCGCCGGAAAAGGTATAAATAAGTTACTTTAATTCTAATGGTGGTGATAAATCTAAATTTTCTTCTTAGTGTATCATCACTCAGTTTCTTTCTTATAATAGGCAGAAAGAATAGAACGTGAGATAATACGCACATCTTTAATTTCCTCTAAATCCATATATATTTTCATACAGCTCCTATAATTTTTCTGACTTTTTACATTACTGTCTTTCAAAACATTATTCAGTTTTTTTCAACCATACTTTGTTAGAGTTTTCAACCATACTTTGTTAGAGTTTCTTTACCACGTCTTCCACTCACATTTGCACTGTACATTTGTTTTCTTGGTATTTTTTCATTCATTTATTCCACATCCCCTAACCAGTGTACTCTTATTTATCCAACTTAATATACCGGTGTTTATTATTTTCCATTAGTGACATTGTCGTTTTATAACAAAAGCAAATCCCTGAATTTCTGAAATAAATCCTGAAACTAGTTTTAGTCTAAATAAAAAAGGTAAGATAACTCGAGAAAGAATTTAAAATTTGCAGAAAATACATTTGCAGAAATAACATTGAAAATATTATTATCACAAGAAAACTGGGTACTTAAATTGTTAAATAATTAACTCTTTTGAGATAGTAGTCTTTTAATTAACAAAAAATGTACAGTAAAATAAATAATGATCTTAAATAAGAATCGACTGAGAAGGTTTTTTTTCTTTTTCTTTTAGCGCTTGTAATCTCTTTAGTAACTACCTTTACTTTTATATACAAAAGTGAAATACTATTAACTATCGAATTGTAGCCCGTCAACTAAATCATAATTGAAACTCCCAGATTATAGCCCGAAGGCTCGATTTATGGGGTTGAAAACAATGTTGTTCCCAGCCACGTTATTCAATATGCTTGAATCACTAATTTGGATAATTTGAATAGTTATAATAAACAAAACATGGATTACTTATATATGTTTAGAGTTAAACTATTTTTTTAGGCTTTGTATTTTATCACTTATGTAATACAATATATTAAAGCATACTCGTAAATTTTGCCTTGACAAAGAGAAGATCACCTTTCGAAACTAGTCGGCGTATATCGTTAAAGTCTCAAAAACAAAGTTTAGACGAAATTATTAAATTTTTTTCATTTGATGCCACAACCTGAATGTTTTCAATTTTGTGATTTAATTTTTTTTAAATTTGAACTCAATAGCGTTGCTTTAAACAACTTTTAATTTTATAATTCGCTGTTTGTATTTTATCATGATTTGTTGATAATATTGTTTTGTTTTCTTATATGAGGTATGCTTGAAAGATTTAATTCTGATTGAAATTTTGTATACAGATATTTTACATATTTATGTTCATCTTTCATTTGAGAAGAACTGCTCTGTAATGCAAATATAGTGAAGTATCGGAAATATTAAATTTGCAACAATGGCTACAGTATTGAATAAAACAAAGAGCTCTTTATCAATATTTATTTATCACAATTTCGTCATGTTATTCATAAATTAATGAATTTTTATGAAACATTAATTCATGTATTTATTGTAAACAAGCAATATTTTAAAATTTAAAAGGTTTTATTAGAAAGGCGAATTATCGAGAACAATGGCATAATAATGCAAGTGTGCTCCGTAAAAGTTATAACTTTTCTAATACATACTTGTTTTATTGGAAAGGCGAATCATCGAGAACAATGACATAGTAATGCATGTGTGCTCCCTAAAAGTTATAACTTGTCCAATACATACTTGTTTTATTGGAAAGGCGAATCATCGAGAACAATGACATAGTAATGCAAGTGTGCTCCCCAAAAGTTATAACTTGTCCAATACATACTTGTTTTATCGGAAAGGCGAATCATCGAAAACAATGACATAGTAATGCAAGTGTGCTCCCTAAAAGTAAAAACTTTTCTAATACACACTTGTTTTATTGGAAAAGCGAATGACACAGTAATGCAAGTGTGCTCCATAAAAGCTATAACTTGTCTAATACATACTTGTATTTTAGAAGAACATATATTTTTGTTACTAGATTTAATCCTGAATGTTATATTTTAATTTTATTGAAATCATGCTTACCCTAAAACTATTATTAAGTTTCTCTAACAACAAAATGAGAATTTCCAAATTAAAAGCAATTGTTTTCATTTACTTATTAGTGAAATTAATAGAAAGTTCTGAGTAAATGTGGTGGTCAAGAGTGCACAGAGAAGAATATGTGGTGTGCCGATATATTATATAATATAATAGAATAAGTTATTATTAGGGTTGAATGTGCGCTTAAAACTCATAGATGAAGTAGGGTAAAAAAAGCACTTTGAGGTGGTTTGAACATGTTGAAAATTTGGGTGACAAAATATTGACTAAACAAATTACAAATGCATTCGGGGTTTGAAGTCATGGGAGAAGACGACCGAGAAAAGTACGGTTAGATCAAGATAATTAAATTTTGATAAAATAAATTTAAGGAGTAAGAGAAACAAAAGAAACTTTGTACGGAGATGTATGGATGCTGGTGAAGAGAAGGAAATATGTTATGATTAGAATTTTCGCCATTCGGTTCTTTCGATAGGGAAATGACGTGATAGTTTATATGTATTTAAAAGTATTAAAATAAACAATTAAATTTAAAAAATATGAACCCTTGATAAGGGAGTGATGGCTTGATATATGTAAGTAAGTAATCTTTAAGGATCTTCAAGGTTTTTACGTCAAATGTGAATGTTTAATGTTTATTCAATATACTGCTCTTTTTCTTCCCTGTGGGATCAATTCTAATTTATTTCGGGATACTTCTTTTCTTTTCTTCTTCCCCATCCAATTAAGAACATAATTTATTGAGGAACATGCAGCTGTACATATGAAGAAACACTTAAATTAAATTAACAAAAGCATATAATGTGAAATATAACACCCATTATTTGTCAAAATAATTTATCTGTTATTTAAGTACTATTTTTGCCTTCTTAACTACAAGATAAAATGCCCCACGCATTGCACGGTTTCAAAGATTTTTTTTGATAACATTTATCAACTGTTAGAAAAATGTTGTCATCAAACTATGGTCGAGGACAAACAAACAAAAAATGTATGTTTATATTCTCCAAATTAACAAAAGTTCAATAGACTGCTTTAAAAACCACAATACCTCTTTGACAAATCAACTGACAGTTGATTGTCAAAACTATAAAATCTTTATTTGTGACTATTATTTATTCAATACTACATCACTACATGGATATAAAGAAATTATTTGAATTGTACCTATGTATTGTACCTATATATGAATAATTTCAGCGCGCGCCCCTTCCTATTTATAAAAGAGAAATATTGCGAAATCTTTTATTACAAAAAAGAAGTATCTTAATTTTTATCGGCAATAAAATGCTTTTTGAGGAATAACAATTTTTTTATTTAACATTTTTTTTCTATTTCGGACGAATTTTATAGCGTTCTGAGTATATTTGGGTAGTCTTAAAAATATCAAATGAAAATTGAATTATGTGACGAATTTCAATTTTTTTTTTTAATGTAAACATAAAAGCTTTCTGGGTCGTGAATAATTAAATATATTCAACCAATTGTAAATAAATCTTTCAATCGTGCCTTACATTTTAAATGTCATTTAAAAATAACTTCGAATTTAGAATTGGGCATTTTTTGTAAAGAAAACGTTTTTGAATGTTCGGAACCCCAACTACAATGTAACTGAATAGTTTTACATCCGATGTTTATATAAAACATTCAAATATTGACAACATCTGTTTTCGGATCATCTGTTCCACTGAACGTGCTCTAAAAAAACACTATTTCGAAAGTATGAAAAATTGTCACCTTTGATTTTACCTATTATATTGGACATTCGTTTTAAATTAACTTAACACGTGTTTATATACTCGTAGGCAATCCATCCATAATCTAAAATCACTATTAAAGCTAAAATTACTGTTATAGAAATATTAATATACCATACATATCATCACGCGGTTTCCCTGTTAGAGAAGACAGAGATATCAGAGCATCAGACTTTCCTTTCTCGACACAAATCCTTTACATCTTCCACATTCATGCCCCTTCTCATACCACTCCCAACTATTCCTCTGACATTCTTTGTTTCCTTGTTTCGAAACATTATTCACTTGATACAACCATGCTTTTCTTGGTCTTACTCTGCAATGCATTTTGCTCACATTTACAGTATATATTCGTTTTGAAAGTCTTTCTTCATTCATCTACATGCCTAAAACATCTCAGATTGCTTTTATTAATCTTACTTTTCTTGGTCTTACTCTACCACGCCTTTTGCTCACATTTACAGTATATATTCGTTTTGAAAGCCTTTCTTCATTCATATATATGCCTAAACCGTCTCAGATTGCTTTTATTAATCTTACTTAACACATCAGCCTTTAATTCACATTCATACCTTATTAGTTCATTCCGTACTCTATCATTAATAGCCACCCCATGTATTTTTCTCAATGCGTGCATTTCTTCATAATTCATTCGACTCCTTCAGTATTTTTCAATGTCCACGTTTTTCTATGTTAAAGTTTTTCCTAAAATACTGTTGTGGCCTATCATCCTAGCAGATTTCGACACTGTTCGGTTCAAGTAAATATGTTTTAGTACTCCATTGACTTTGTTTCCTATCGCTACACACCGTGTGATTTCGATCAACCAGAACCAATATAATAAACGGAATAAAAAAACATCTAAAGCTTTAATTGTTTAAAATCCAAAAAATTTAATAGTCGATTTGAAAGTGAAAAATATCCTTAGAAAGAAGAAATTTAGCATTCTTTGACTGTCAAGATATGGTATTTGATAAATCAATTCTGTTACATAACGTGCAACCAAAAAACACATGATCCAGAACACACTCACTGTCGGGATTCTCTGCAATATCCGCTCTATAATGGTGACTAGCCACTTGGTTAAGGCCCATCCACAAGTAACACATGGTGGACATTTCCAACTTTTTCATTCTTATTTTCATAGATTGTTCGGAAAAAGTTTTCGTATTTTGTCTTTGCTAGATATTTTAGGACAATTTTTCGTATTTTGTCATTGCTAGATATTTTTAGGAAAATTTTTCGTATTTTGTCTTTGCTAGATATTTTTAGGACAATTTTTCGTATGTTGTCTTTGCTAGATATTTTTAGGACAATTTTTCGTATTTTGTCTTTGCTAGATATTTTTAGGTCAATTTTTTTGTAAATAACATTATTCCAAACGTACTAAATAAATATTAATATAAAAGTATTAGTTTTGCGCATTTTTCAACAATTGTTTAACTCCATTGTTGAGCAGGGTTTTGGCGTTATTTTAAAGATGCAACATAATGAGGTGTTTTACGGCGTATGATCCTATCTAAATATTTATTTCACCTGGCGTGTTTATTGCCATGTGGCAATCTCTTCCAACCAACCAGAAAGATGTTTTAACCCTAAGTGAAAATCAGACTGGAATTCCATTTAAAAAAAAATCTGGATTTCAGCGGGGATCGAACCCGCAACCTCCGGATCGGCAGAAAAGCGTCTTACCACCAGGCCATGGAGGTATTCGTTTATGAATTTTTACATTACTACCGCAATGAAAAAAATACGGTACGAGTATAAACAAAAAAACATATGTACTGTGTTTGGTAACTATGCAGTAAGCCAGGCCTCACCAATCCAAATTTCTCACACGGCCGCATTGACGACCTAAAATTTTCCAAGGACCGCACATAAATAAAAATGATTCCAATTATTTTGTTCCTACCTCCTAATCTAACTAAATTGTTGAGCGGGTTTTTGGCGTTATTTTAAAGATGCAACAAAATGAGGTGTTTTAATGGCGTATGATCCTAACTTACTACCGCAATGAAAAAAATGCGGTATAAACAACAAAAAAAAACAAATGAACAGTGTTTGGTAACTGTGCAGTAAGCCAGGGCTGGCCAACCCAAATTGCCCCAAGGGCCACATTGACGACCTAAAATTTTCCAAGGGCCGCACATAAATAAGAGTAATGGCAAATTTTGTTACAATGTTTTTTTTTTATATTTGGCTTTACAACAAAATTCGTACTTATAATTTTTTTTAAGTGATTGATTTGGATGCAGAGGTACACAGAAAGTGTTCAATCAGTGTAAATCCGAAGAAAAATAACGATACTACAACTAGATATGAAGAGAAAACATGTATTCAACCAACAACAAAATAAATTTGTAAGGTTACACATAATGGCTTCATTTATTCACAAAGATACTTCAAATTTTATTGTTATATCATAAATATAGTTTCAACAATCAAAATTAATAGTTAAGTCACATATCTTCTCCCTGGCTCCATCCCAACTCACTGTATGCGAAGACTGTTGGGGTCAGCTCTCCTCGTCCTCAGGTTGTATGCTCTTCTGTCCCGGACTACGTCCCCCAGGCCGTGCCTCTGCATCAGGTTATCTTTTTGCACCACCCATGAATTATTTGGTCTTCCTCTGGTTGTTATTCGAGGAAGATCCATGGAAATTGCCTGGTTCACAATGTGATCGGGTGCTCTGCGTCCAACGTGTCCATACCATCTCAATCGTCTCTCCTCCATCTTGCTGTTAATGTCTGTAACACCTAGGCTTCGACGGATGCGTGAGCTTTTTATTTTGTCTCTTAGGGACACACCAGCTGACCATCTTAGCATGCGCATTTCAGCAGTTTCTAGTTGCCTAGAGTAAGAGTTATACATCGTCCAGCATTCGGAGCCATAGAGGAGTGCGGGTCTGACAATCGTTTGGTATACTTTTCCTTTTAACTTTACTGACATTTTCGGATCACATAGAACTCCCGTCATTGATCTAAACTTCATCCATCTCACACTAATTCTATGTGTTACATCTGCTGCACATCCTCCATCAATATGGATGAGTGACCCAAGATACTTAAAGGAGTCACAATTTGGTAATGTTTCTCCATCTATTTGCATTACGGGAGTGACAGCATTTGTGTTCTCTAATGGTAGGTACAGATACTCTGTTTTCTTTCTGTTCAGTCTCAATCCATTGTTCTCCAAGATTCTTCTCTACCTTTCCTGACTATTTTGCAGGTCTTCATGTTTTTCACTTATTAATACGATATCGTCTGCAAATAGTGGGATCTTTAGGAGACTGTTCATTTCCTGGTTAGTTAAATAGTCCATGACTAAGATGAACAGTAGCGGACTGAGTACCGATCCTTGATGTACCCCCACCTTTACAGGAAATTCTGGTGAAATTCCCGAAGTGCACCTCACTTGCGTTGTCACGTAATCGTACATGTCCTGTTAGTTAAGTCACATATGTCAAATAATATTTTAAATTTTATTTCAAAATAAATGTCAATGATGCAAATTTTCTTCTTGCTTACTGAATTTTTCTAAATCTATTTCAAAATTTGAAGTTGCACACCTTAACTGGTTTTCCAGATTACCGTCAGTTATTGACGTTCTGTTTTTGTTTTCTAATTGTATGTTTCATTTTAGAAAAAAAAACTTTCCAAACGTATGTAGATCCAAAGGCACTAACATTTATTTGGGGCAAAACATCTGATGTTAGGATTTTTTTCGCTGTTATGTACTTACTATAAAATCCTATTTTTGGAGTCCACGTTTCAAAGGGATAAATTGCTGGATTATTTTTTTTTGTCTAAAACCATTGTTTACATCAGTTATATCGTTATCTAATACTTATCGGTACCAAGTGTCGTGTTTAATTTTATTTTAAAATACATATCTTACATAGAATGAACAAAAAAGTTTTTTAATCAAAGTATCTTCTTCTTAGACTTTCTATAGACTCAAGAGTCTGTTACTGCAGGATTGTCCTGTGATGCTGAGCTCCAGCTATCTCTCCATCGTTTTGGGGGTCTCCCTGGTGGACGCCGTCCATCCGGCACCCCATGCAGAGCTATGTATGGAATTCTTGTGGAATTCATTTTCTGTACACGTTGGTACCAGTATCGTCAACGCTGTCGTCCCCATCTGACCACATCTTGGACCTCACAGACCTTTCGGATTGTGGTGTTCCTTACACGATCACACAAAGTCTTCCCAGCAATAGCGCGCAGAGTTCTCATTTCCGTTGTCCTTAGCATACTTTTTGTCCTGACAGTGTCCGCCCTCGCTTCGATGCCATATGCGAGGATAGGTCGCACACAGGTCTTATAAATGCGTACCTTGCTATCCGTTCTCATATCTTTATTCCTCCATATGACACCTCTCAGGCAGCCTGCCACAACTGCAGTTTTATCTACCTGAGGCCTTACTTCTCTGGGGAGGTCATGAGAGCTGAGCAGTTTACTGCCAAGATATCTGAACTGGGTTGCTTGTTCAATTGGCTCGTCACGTACTGAAATTCTGCACTCTAGTGGGTCTTTGGAGAATGTCATACACTTGGTTTTTGCTACGGAGATAATCTGATTATATATGATTATATTGTACTTTGATGATCAAATTATAATTTTATTAAAAGTAAATAAAATAACATACACATATGACATAAGAAAATATTATTACATTTTAACTGAAAAATCATGACTGAAAAGGTAAACTATGCAAGCAGGTAAACGCACAATATGTTTGAAAACTCCTGAAATTAGTTATTTATTTAGTTTCAACATCAGTTGAATAGATTATTTTGGTTCTCAACATTATTTGTAATGAATATATACTCGTACTTTGACTTAGCTCAAAGGTGGTTCTCGGTTAGCGACGCACTCAAAGTTAAGCACCAAAAGTTAGAAATACGCCAAACAAATTTGCCTTTTAGAACAAAACAATAACACTGCGAATGTTAAAATGTCATGTTAAATAATATTTTAACTGCTTTTTTATTTATTTGAATCAAATAGGATTCCTCTATGGTGATCTTAGGACGTATATCTTCCAGCCTTGGCATTGCGGGATCGATTCTCGTTGGTACCCAGATTTAAATCGATTCTCGTTGGTACCCAGATTTAAGGATTCCTCCATGGTGATCTTAGGACGTCTATCTTCCAGCCTTGGCATTGCGGGATCGATTCTAGTTGGTACCCAGATTTAAATAGGATTCCTCCATGGTGATCTTAGGACATCTATGTACCAGCCTTGGCATTGCGGGATCGATTCTCGTTGGTACCCAGATTTAAATAGGATTCCTCCATGGTGATCTTAGGACGTCTATCTTCCAGCCTTGGCATTGCAGGATCGATTCTCGTTGGTACCCAGATTTAAAAAAAAGGATTCTATACAGATTTTGTCTTCAACCTTGTTTAACACCTTTCTTATTGGTTGAAATATATTGACACATAAAAATAAATCCACTAGGTTGTATGCTTTACGATGAAAGTGTAATCCAATAATACTGTACCTTAACCACAAAACAAAGTTATATATTAAAGTGTATCGAAATTTTAATTTGAGCTACTATTTTTTCGCAATACTTTTGCTGTACAAATTGTAGTAGAATGTGGCGGGTTTATAACCATGTGACAATATATTCCAACCAATAAAGAATATATTAATATGCCTTCAGTAAAAAATCTCAACCCTCATCGAATCGATGAGTTCGGAATTGAAATCGAACCAACAACTCCTAGGCTAGAAGACAGGCGTCTTACAAATCTTAGTCCTCGGATATCACCGTGTAATGCGAGGGGGGAGGAGGCTTTAACTTATCCTAAGATACTATAAGAGGGGGTGTTATCAAAAAGTATGTCTTGAATCTTCGAAAAGACTATAGTTTCACTTTGTGGTGCCATTTTTTACATAAAAGGAAAAAATAAGTAAAATAAAAAAGTTATTTTATATTTTTGTGTTCACCACAGGTTTAATTTAGGTTCACAACTAGTTTCGAAGACCACTGTCTTCTTCGTCAGGTGAATATAAACTAAGTTGCTAAAATATATTCTGTATAAGTGTAAATAACCTAATATAAAAGAGGTGAGGTAGGGGGAGGGAAGTGGGGAGAGATGTATAACAATGGTGAATGGGGCGGGGAATTTTTTTTTGTGAAAGTGAATGTGAATCTTTAAGACAGGGGAGGATTTGAAATTATGTATTATAATTTATTTATGTAGCTCCAATATTTTCGTTTATTAGGTAAAAACATATTATTTATGTTAAAAAAGAATACATTTGACCAAAGTAATAGATATCCTTGTATTCCAAAACGTTTGACAAAAAAATGCCTGTGTCATTTAAGGGGAGTGGCACAACGCAAGGTTCGAACCAGCGACCTTCTACACGCAGTGCTGCGCGGTCATGACCCTCGTGAGACTAATAACATTTCTTCTTCTTATGTTAGGCCTGTTGGCATGTTATTGTCCTGCATCATTGTTTCCCTCTTGTGACGTCGACTGTCAGCTGTCTTTCCATCTTTTAGGAGGTCGTCCTGGAGGTCTGCTTTCTTGGAGGATACTGTCCCTGGCCATTCTTACGGTTCTTGGTTCCACCATTCTGGATACATACATGTTCGTTCCAGAACCTTCTTCTCGGTCGTCCCAACTGACAATATCTTCAATTTCGCACATCCTTCGGATTTCTGTGTTTCGTACTCTGTCACGAAGGGTTTTGCCTGCGATACTCCTGAGTACCTTCATTTCGCTGGTTCCAAGGAGATTTTTGGTTCTGACAGTGTCGGCTCTGGACTCTATGCTGTATGTCATTATGGGGCGGACACAAGTCTTGTATATCATCACCTTGCTTTGGATGTTCATATACTTGTTTTTTCCAGATAGTGTTCTTTAAATATCCGGAAATAGCTGCGGACTATCACTATCACAACATTATTGCACATTATGGTAGCATCCAAGTATTTAAATTTTGTTACTTGTTCAATCGTTGATCGCCACACTGCATCCAGCTTGCTCTCTGGCTAGATTCATTAATTTAGTCTTGTTGATGGAGAACGACATGTTTTTGTTTTTAGGAAGCAGTGTGGAATCGATGTAGCATTTGTTATAAAATTTATTTACGTGAAAATAAAAATATATCCCTTTTATTTTTTTACCAAAAAAAATATTCGAGGAATGACTGTGCCTGCTGAAAAATACATCGTTTTCCAAATCTTGAAAGCAGATTGGACTGCCAAAACCTCATTTCCTTTTCGACGATGATTTTTTGCGATACTTTTTATCGTGGAATGAAGAGTTCTGTTTCCGTTTGAAATGTTCTATATTCCCTCTTTTTTTCAACACGAATCATCGTGGCGCACATTTTGAGAAACATGAGTTTAAGGTAATGCAACGCTGTAAGTTCTTCTTCATGTATATTTATTACAGCTCTCATCACGCCATTACTGAGGCCGCCATGTTTAATGGAGCCAAAGGGAAGAACGGCATCATCAAAATAATATGCAGAGTGCAGTAAACATCGTTAAATTTGTTTTGCAAATAAAAGCTGCAACTGTGCAGACGGTTCAAACGAAAAAAGGAAGAATATTATTTTTTAATTCGTGTACCTTTCAACATATCTAAACAAGAGATTCAGACATATTAAAGAGCGGGATTGAAAAAGAATATTGTTTTTGGTACCGTTTATCGAGCCTTGAAGACAACTATTTTTGGGAAGTAATAAAGGGTCTTTCAAATTGAGCTGTTTTTTTAATTAATTTTATTTAAATTCTTGAATAAAACACATAATGTTCTCTGATTTCAAAAAAACTTTTTATTGGTCATTGAAGTATAATTTATGACATTTAAACACAATAAACAATATCCGTCAAATGTCTACTTCTTGCAGCTCTGCAGATGTCCACTCTGTTATCAACATTTTCGATGATATTTTGGCATAATTGCGGTATTAACTCACCAATAACGCGAATAATTTCGTCCTCCAGCTCAGTTATTGATGGGGGATTATTCTTATAGTCCTGGTTTTTCACGTAACCTCAGAGAAAATAGTCCAATGGTGTCAGATCACATGGTCTTTGTGGTCAATTAACATGACCGTTTCCAGGGATTACAATACATAAAGTAATTCTCAATTTGAACGCGTTGTTGTACTGTATACGACTCCATTTTTATAAATGACATACGTTATTCTTCTCATATGTCACAAGACCCAGGCAAGTCCGTGACGTCATCTGTGTTTTATCCAAGAATTAAAAAACCGCTCAATTTTAAAGACCCATATAAGGATCGGAAGATAATGGCTGCAGCGTTAGATAAAGTATTTCCCCGGATATGCATAGGTTTAGAAAAAAATATAATTGGTAAGAAAATCATAGAAAATGTATCAAGGGATGACGAACTACAAAGAAATGTTTGTAAATCTTCCAAAATGTGATAGCAACACATTTAGCTTTAGGTGGAGTGTAATGTATGTATGTAGTGTTCATAAAAATCATAAATTTCGATAAGAACTCACGAAAACGGTTGTTTTTAAGTGCTTACTAAAGCTGCACATGCCACCCATATCTCTAGCACTTATATACAAAGCATTCTAGGCCACAGGACCGGTAAAGGGAAAAGTTCTGTCATAATACCCACCGTGTTGGATTGATTCGGAACATCAAATGAATGTGAAATCAACCACAAAGTTCTACTTCTCTATGAAAGTACATTTCTTAGACACATATTTAAATGATATAGTGGAGACACCACCTCAGGAGATGACTGGATGTCTTGGAATGAATTGTGAAAAGTCTTGGTAGTTGATCGAACAGAAGCACCCACTCTTTCCATGCGGTCTACATGATCCCTCCAGAAACGCCTCCTGCTTCTTCCCCACCTCACTATGTCTTCAATACCACAGACAAATTTTATCATCTCATTTCTGATCCGATCTCTAAGAGTTCTGCCTACGATGGAGCGTAGGGTACTCATTTCCGACACTCTGAGAAGTTTTTTTGTCCTGTTGATATCGGCTCTCCCTTCTATCCCATATGTTATTATCATTTACATGACAATTAGTTGTTGATCAAGTGTTATTCATGAATTATTTTCAATAAATACGATATCACATATTGAATGATTTGATAACAGAAGATGAATATAACAAAGCAGATTGTGTGAACTCATAAATGTGAATCGTGTTAGCATATAAATTCACAATACAACGCAAATACTTCACCACGGATGAATAAGCCACAAAAAGAAATCTAAAACCATTTTTATGTTTCGACATTTCCAGATACCTTTGTGTTTCGTCATAAAAAAAACTCGACAGACGTATTGGCGTATCGGTATAGTAAGATTTTTTTAAATTCTGTTTATTCTTTTGAAATATCAAAAAGGTTTATAACACTATTATGTTTACGTGTATGTATACATATGTATGTGCAATCTCATGACCAACTTTTATATTTTTGCCTTTTTTGCATCATCATCACCATCCAGTCATGTCCTTATAAGGATACACAGAGAGAATAAATCTCCCCTTAATTATATCCTAGCAAACAGTTTTTACTTCTGTCACGTCCTACCTTACGAGTATATGTATAATCTCCTCATATAAAGGTTTTCCACTTTTTACTCTTTCAGTATTTGATTAATTTGGTCATATCAAACTATTCTAGACCATCCCAAATTTTTCGTACTTTTTATATAGATACTTTTTATGATATGATTTAAAGCTAAGGCATCAAATATATTGTGGGGGCTTAAAGATATTGTAATTTGTTTTATCAAACACTGTTTATTCCACTTTATGTAACGATAAAACTCTACCGGGTTCAAAGTTTTCACTTCATCATTAGGGGTGCATAAACAATTTATTTTTGTGCTCTCCTGAGGTGAAAACCTTGAAACCGGTAGGGTTATACCGTTACATTAAGTGGAATAAACAGTGCTTGATAAAACAAACTACAATGTCATTTTTATGACTCTTTTTTTGATTAATTATCATTGTTCCTTTCTTTAACTTTAGCACTTGAGTTTATTTCAATCCGCCTTTTCCCTAACATTGCCATTCTTTTTCTTATCGTACATTATTTTACCCGCATTCCTTGCAACGCTTTTATTCCTACCGCTGTTATCATCCTTTAATTCCTTTTTATTGTCACGTCAAGTTTCATTTTTCGTTGAGTCACGGAACAGTGGTTTAAAATAATATTTATCGGAAGCTTTTACGCTAAGGGTTCTCACTGAAAGCTTAAAATTTAAACCCAGTTGATTGAATATTAGTCTTTTCAGTTTTTACCCATTAACCAGTTTTACTAAACGAGCATCCTCGAAACGAAAACTGTGAAATATGGAATGTTAGATAGGGATAATATTTAATATATTTCAAACAGTTGACGGTTTTTTTATTTTTACTATGTGTTATAATTGTAAACAAGAGTTTTACTAATGAAAAATTACTAAATATATAGTACACATTTATGAAATTATTCAATACATAAATACATGTGACATGTGAAGTAATCAATTTCAGATATTTTCATTATTAAATTACTTGATTCTGTGCAACAGTTCGAAGCGTAACTTCATCGAAGCATTCCATCGAAATTGTTAAGGATAAAATAAAATAAACGTTGTCTATCTAAAGATTTCCATCAAAATTGGTAAGGATAGGGAAGTAATTTCACGTTGTCTTTTTCAAAAATTATTAAGGATAATGAAATCGTTTCGCTTTGTCGATCAAAATAATTCCATCGAAATCGGTGAAGATATCAAGTCGTACTGCATTGACCATCAACACAATTTTATCAAAATTAGGAAGGATATAATTAAACGTTTTGCTTTGTTTATGACAACTATTGAAGTCATTTATTTACCTATCAAAATAATTCCATCAAAGTTGTTAATGATAATGCAGATCATTTCATGTTCTCCATCAATACAATTTTATAAAAATTGTTAAGAATACCAAGCCTTGTTCGCGTTGTCTATCAAAATAATTCCATAAAAATTGACAAGGATAAGGAAGTCGTTTCTTATTGTGTATCAAAAGAGTTCCATCAAAATTAGTCAAGTTTGTCTACAGTTTTTTTCACATTATAAACATGAAAAAAATATCTAAAAAACAAAACCATGTGTGAAATATCGTAATTTTATTAAATCTCCTAAGTACTAAGATTCGTGAAATTTCCTGTCAAGGGGCGAGAAACCTCAGCAATTCTTTCAGGCGGGATTTATAAAAACGTTCGATAAAAACCAAAGAGAAAACTTTTGAAGCACACAAGTAGACGTAGAATACTGAGTCCAATTTTTTTCAAACTCAATATACAAAATCCACATCGTACAGATACATTAAGTTTTTAACTTGAAAAGACTCTCATAAACCAATGAATAAGACATTTAAGTGAACTATCAATTTGGATGTAAATTCACTCATGCAATAGTTCAACAGTTATAAACCGCGGATTTTATTTGATACTTTTGAAAAAATAAATATACTTTTTTTAATGTTAAGCCACTGCTTTGAGGAAGCTGATGTGTCGATATAAAAAAACACATCAATGCCGCTATTGCGAGTTAGATGCTAAGTAATTCAGAATTTACGATTGGTGAATAATTTTATTTTGTTGTGAAATGCAAAGCGTTTTAAAGCTTATATTTATATTGTTTATCTATCTCGTAAAAAGGAAATTTATATTGAAAAATACCCGCTTTACCGTAAGATAATACACAATCGTTTAATATATATTTGACTTACTTATTTATTGGAAATATATACGACACTTAAATGTCCTTTATAAACTATTGCAACATCTGCTAAACGAAAGACAAAATATGAACAGTTTTAAAAATCCGCACAATTCACAACACATGCAGGCATGAAATCACTAATGTATATTACTGAAATAAATAAATAATAATCAGACACAATCAATTAAAATACACAGTTTAAAGAATAACACACAAAAATAAATAACCTGTCTCTCAGTCAAGATCTATTGAGGATATCCTGAACTTAACTACATATATATCATTATGTCATATCCTTTGTGGTGTAGGGAGATAGAATAGATCTCCAAATTTTTCTATCCATGCACAAAAATTTCATCTTCTCCACTTGTTTATATCTGTTAATTAATTTATTTATTTAATTAACAACACAACAGTGTCTTTATATACAAATGAACATGTGACAGGTTATAAAGTATTGTACTTTAAATTATTGACAAATAATACAACTTTATCTTAAACTAACATGAAGATACAAAAAGCAGTAGTAATAATAAATTACAGTCATTGTTTTAAAATTATTTAATAATTATATGTATATTTAAGTTCAATATATGTTATGTATGTATACCACAAATATTACCAAACTTCACCAAGCAGACTTACGTTATTGTCAAAGATTTATTTTCTTATATTATTTACAGTTCTTACTTTACCATCGTTCAAAAATCTAGTTTACTGGATCCAGTCACCTTCTCACACTTCTTACTTTTATACTCCCATTGACATTCTTTTGTCATTGTTTTTTTCTAAATATCTTAACTGTCTAAAAGCTCTATTTAAATCTTACTTAAAACATCCATTTTATCCATGCATTAATTTCTGATGTCTGTTTTTAATGTTCTCAATACCCACATCAAAAATATCCACCAAACCAAATATAGAGATACCCAATTCTCACGATTTCTTATCCACCAGATATAGAGATACCCAATTCTCACGATTTCTTATCCACCAGATATAGAGATACCCACTTCTCACGATTTCTTATCCACCAGATATAGAGATACCCAATTCTCACGATTTCTTATCCACCAGATAAAGAGATACCCAATTCTCAAGATTTCGTATCCACCAGATATAGAGATACCCAATTCTCACGATTTCTTATCCACCAGATATAGAGATACCCAATTCTCACGATTTCTTATCCACCAGATATAGAGATACCCCATTCCCACGATTTCTTATCCACCAGATATAGAGATACCCAATTCTCACAATTTCTTATCCACCAGATAAAGAGATACCCAATTCTCACGATTTCGTAACCACCAGATATAGAGATACCCAATTCTCACGATTTCTTATCCACCAGATATAGAGATACCCAATTCTCACGATTTCATATCCACCAGATAAAGAGATACCCAATTCTCACGATTTCTTATCCACCAGATAAAGAGATACCCAATTCTCACGATTTCTTATCCACCAGATATAGAGATACCCAATTCTCACGATTTCTTATCCACCAGATATAGAGATACCCAATTCTCACAATTTCTTATCCACCAGATAAAGAGATACCCAATTCTCACGATTTTGTATCCACCAGATATAGAGATACCCAATTCTCACGATTTCTTATCCACCAGATATAGAGATACCCAATTCTCACGATTTCTTATCCACCAGATAAAGAGATACCCAATTCTCACGATTTCTTATCCACCAGATATAGAGATACCCAATTCTCACGATTTCTTATCCACCAGATATAGAGATACCCAATTCTCACGATTTCTTATCCACCAGATATAGATATACCCAATTCTCACGATTTCTTATCCACCAGATATAGAGATACCCACTTCTCACGATTTCTTATCCACCAGATATAGAGATACCCAATTCTCACGATTTCTTATCCACCAGATAAAGAGATACCCAATTCTCAAGATTTCGTATCCACCAGATATAGAGATACCCAATTCTCACGATTTCTTATCCACCAGATATAGAGATACCCAATTCTCACGATTTCTTATCCACCAGATATAGAGATACCCAATTCTCACGATTTCTTATCCACCAGATATAGAGATACCCAATTCTCACGATTTCTTATCCACCAGATATAGAGATACCCAATTCTCACGATTTCTTATCCACCAGATATAGAGATACCCAATTCTCACGATTTCTTATCCACCAGATAAAGAGATACCCAATTCTCACGATTTCTTATCCACCAAATAAAAAGATACCCTATTCTCACGATTTCGTATCCACCAGATAAAGAGATACCCAATTCGCACGATTTCTTAATTACAATGCTGTTAGCAAATTGCTATTGAAAAATTTGAATTAGAAAAGGTTCCGTGTGTTATCGGGGCTGTGAATAGCCTTACACTGAAACATCAAACGTGTAATTCGAAAAGAGATCGTAGTTAATTTTATACCATTTATATGAAGTTATAAATAAGGTTAATTGAAGTAAAACAACAAATTCACTTGTAAAAAATATCTAAATTATAGTGATGATAGTATTTTTGATGAGGGGACGACGATGACGACGTGGATGTGGAAAAGACTGAAAAGAGCTGAATAAATACTGTAGAAATGGTGACAATAGAAATTCGACAGAATACGGAATGAAGGGATTATTGTGAACTTAAGACTGATGTATTGAGTAAAATGAAAATATTTCTCGGTAATGGTTTGAGCACGTGAAATGAAGGAAAACTAATAAAACTATTGTGCAAATGTACATAAGTCGAAATGTGAATTGTACAGTAGACGAGATGTCAGCTGCATTGTGCTTATTTTGCTGCGCAGTTCTGAATCTTAAACATGTTACCAAGGTCTGATAGAGAAGACCCCTGGTTCATACTCTGACGCAGCAGCAATAAGGTAAGGCGCTGGAGTTGGTTAGACCACGTTTTAATACAGTCTGATAGTTTGTCAAAGACAGCGCTGTTTTATCATTCATAAGTGACTCGACGAATCGGACACTCATTCTAGATTATACACGATAGGGAAATTCAGTCTCGAATTGACATGGTACGACGTGGAGCGCAGGACTGGAGACAGATCTAGATGGAGGTGGAATATTTAGGGTGGTAATGATGATGTTACAACTTTATGTGAAATGAAATACAATGAAAATTAAAATGAGAGTGATTCGTTAGCAGATTTAGAAAGAACTAGTTGCAACCCGTGAAATATTCACGGAAGTATTGTAAAACAAATTCTACATTTATGAAAATATATATTCATAAATATAAAATTTGTTAATATATATCATTTAAACATCGTCCCCTTTTACACTGGTTCAAAAATTGTTAGCTAGATATTTTAAATTCATTCAGTATCACGGACCCACCGAGATACAAATTTCGAATTACTTTCGGAGATAATTCAAGTATTCTTCTCTCGCTCTCTTGTATTCAAAATTCAATTCTCGTATTCTTTCTTTGACGACAACCATCGTATGGGTTTTGACCTATTTATACTATGATTGGTGAGAGGGTTGATGAAGATAAAATATAATGAATTATCAAAGACGGCAACATTGACAAAGCTGAAGCTCTTCAAATAATAATGGCTATCGAAGGTGGGTGAATATAATTGTTGTATTATATTTAAGTAAAGAGAGAGCACGCAGTGATGATAATTTTCTAATTAAACTCAGTATTTTTTAATAAATAACGTTCATGACGAAATCCAATTTAACAACCAACATAGGTTTAATTCTAACATACGAGTATGTTACGTGATAAACCATTTGCAACAAAACGCACGTTTCGTTTTAAATCGTAAACAAATAATGTTGAATATGTATCAATGTGTTAACGCAGAAAAAAGCCTTTTTTTATATATTCTTTCAAAGAACCTCGAGGATCCGTCTTTGAGTGGGAGGATTTGACTGTATCGTGAGGATTTGCAATTCAACTTTTTCAGGAGATTGATTTTTCAGGAGCTCAGCTTCAAAGAAGGTTTTTTACAGAGGTTTCAATAGTAATACATACAAAAAAATCCTTTATAAGATGTGGATTTGTTTGGATCTTTGTTTATTTTACATGATTCGGGATAAAAGGACGATGAACAAACACAAAATATGTATAAATTATAATTTTACTTACAACAATATGTAAGTGTCCTTTATACGAATATATCATTGCAGTATTTACAAAACAATATATAAAATATCAGCATATTTGATGAATCGTTGCTGGATTTCGTAGTCGAGGACCCTTCGCCACTCTAACATCAATTTTGAGGTGCTCTTCCACGTCGATCATGTGAACTTCTGCAAGAAACAAACTTGATCCTAGACGCGCACTCAGACCCGCATATGTCAAAGACATGTGGATTTTCCTGAGTCGCTTGGCAATGCTGACGTACGACTGACTGTTTTTTACACATCTAGCTGTTGAGACATCATCAGCCCGAGAACAGATGGCTCTGCATCCTCCGCGGTACAGAGTCAACCACTCTCAGTCTTCAGGTGTCCTACACTTGTTCACCACTTCCCTGTAGAAGAAACGTTTTGGAAGCCTTTGATTGCCTATGCGTGTCACATGTCCGGTTCACTGCAATTTCGCCTTTACAATCGCCTCTATTGCTTTACAGTTGGAACGTTGCAAGACCAAGACATTTGTGACATGATCATTCCAGTGGATCAGAAAAAATCGATGAAGGAAACATTCATGGTACATCAAAGCGTATACGGCGCATGAAAACACCAATGTGCAGCACAAAAAAAAAGATATTAAAATTCAAATACAAACGAAAATATAAAATAAGTTACATAACTATTTAGATACAATGTAAATATAAAAGTCAGTTTCTCAGTCAAGATTTGAAATTGAGGAAATGCCTTCTTAAATTCAACATCTACTTTAAACATATTCAGAAACCAAACGAGATGGTTTTTACTAATTATTGATGTATTCTAACATGCAACTGTCGTTAGCAAATTGGTATTAACACTTTTGAATTACAAAAGGGTCCGTGTATTTCCAAGACGAGAATTCCGAACATAATGGAATATAATCTAAACCTTAAAATTGATACGTCATGTTTGGGTAATATTACACAGATTTTTTTACTTGAGGTGTAATAATGGCAACTACAGTTTTTCCTCAGTGTAAGGTCAAAAGTATAAATAAATATTGAACCATTAATTTATAAGAAGTGTAACTATAACTTCTAATAATGGCAACTAAAGTTTTTCCTCAGTGTAAGGTCAAAATTATAAATAAATATTGAACCATTAATTTATTAGAAGTATAGCTATAACTTCTAATAATGGCAACTAAAGTTTTTCCTCAGTGTAAGGTCAAAAGTATAAATAAATATTGAACCATTAATTTATTAGAAGTATAGCTATAACTTCTAATAATGGCAACTACAGTTTTTCCTCAGTCGAAGTTCAAAAGTATAAATAAATATTGAACCATTAATTTATTAGAAGTATAACTATAACTTCTAATAATGGCAACTACAGTTTTTTCTCAGTCGTAGGTCAAAAGTATAAATAAATATTGAACCATTAATTTATTTGAAGTATAACTATAACTTCTAATAATTGCAACTACAGTTTTTCCTCAGTGTAAGGTCAAAAGTATAAATAAATATTGAACCATTTATTTATTAGAAGTATAACTATAACTTCTAATAATGGCAACTAAAGTTTTTCCTCAGTGTAAGGTCAAAATTATAAATAAATATTGAACCATTAATTTATTTGAAGTATAACTATAACTTCTAATAATTGCAACTACAGTTTTTCCTCAGTGCAAGGTCAAAAGTATAAATACATATTGAACCATTAATTTATTTGAAGTATAACTATAACTTCTAATAATTGCAACTACAGTTTTTCCTCAGTCGTTGGTCAAAAGTATAAATAAATATTGAACCAATAATTTATTAGAAGTATAACAATAACTTCCACGGATTATGAAGTGCTTATTTGGAACTTTATACCGTATTAGATCTTTCTTAGTTCTACTGTAAGCGTTTCTTAATCTTTAAATATGAATATTTAATCCAATGTTGCGATGATTTTTTTAAAATACTAGTATCCCAAACAAAATATCAACTTGAATTTAATATTGGAATAAAAAAATGCATGAAAAAAATATGCCATATTTTTTTGCAAATCGTTAAATCTATATGTTTTCCATCGATTCAATGTTCAAAATATTCGGTTAAACGAAAATAGCAAGTTGGAAAAATAAGTGGAAAACAGAAAATTGCTTTTCTACATTTACAGCTTCGGGGAACTGAGAAAAAGGGGCATCGAAAATCAAATTTAGTATTTGACTGTTCGTAGCATTCAAGAAATATTTTTTAAATTTCTTTCTGTATTTCTATGAACAGTCTTTAATCTGTCAATGTTGATATAATTTTAGAATTTCTTAGAAATAACCAGAGAGATTAAAATGAAATGTGTTTTTGATTTAAACATTAAATCTTTCTCTTTTGTGATCTTTGTAAATTGAATGAAAAAATTCCTCCAGGCACTGGCTGAATGAACCAGACTGACTTCGTTTGTATGTGAAAGGAAATGGGGTTTCTGTGTACCCTGTAGGTAGTCTACCATTTCTCTCAAACAAGTTGTATCATTCTATTCGAAACATTTTATTATACGACAGTTATAAATAAATAAATAACAAAATAACAAAAAAATACTTAATCAGTCTTAAGAGGTCCTCTGTACTTGGTAGTTTTTCTATCATCGAAATCAACTTAAAATACTAGTGAATTAAACATGATGCAGATTTTGGAAACCTTTAATTATTGCAAATAGATTGTTGCCAATATCTAGCTAGAAACCGACGACTTTTATATATTCTTGGGTTAAATACTCAAAGAAATAGAATACCCTTGCTTGACGGACATAGTTGACGATATTCAAGAACAAGTTGGTAAATAATTGTTTTCATGGTTCTCAAAAAATGGCCCAAGACCAGTTTTTTCCCACTAAGCATATTTTCTGGTTGGTTGGAAGAAGTTGCTACATAACGATAAGCGCACCATGCTGTAAAATATATGAAGAAAGTTTAATATAACACAAAACATATTAAGATTTGGCTGTTTTTGGATAGATAAATTAATGTCATTCTTCACCTTCGTTGGTTGGAATAAATTGCCACGTGGCGATAAGCCCGATAGGTTGTACTAAATATAAAAAAAATACAAATACAATAAGTTTAAAACAAGAGTACTGAAACAAAGCGTTATACACACGGTTAAGAGACATTATGAAAATTATTTACAAACTCTAAGGTAGCGATTTCCAGCAAGGGCAATATGGGCGGCGACTTAAATTTTCACTAGGGGGTGATTTAAATCGTTAGGAGGCGTCGTCTGTATTGTTGTAATTAGTATCCTTATTTTTGTATTTTGATGTGTGTATTTGTACAATTTTATGTTTTTTTTATATCAGATATATTTTTAATGTAATTTACATTTGTAATAATTTATTTTATAATATATGTAGCACTTACTACTTGTTCAATATTGTCATAAGCTTTAATGATAATAAATTGGTAAAATAGCAATGTCTTACAAGAGTAATACCACCCCGTTGAGGGACACTTTCAATATTTAGGAGACGTTTAGGTGTAGGGGCATTAGGGGTTTCAAGGGGTTCATTGTTATATTAATTAAATATTCCAGTAATTCAGCAAATCTATTCTTGATAATATAACTCTCTTATAAACGTCATCCATCTCACGATTGCAAAAAATTATATAATAATAATAAAAAAAAATAAAGAATCTATGGTTTTAAGCTTTTTCCATTTTATATATACGGAACGAAATTTAGTTTATGAAAAACTAACATCACGTTGCAAGAACTAAAAATACCCATTTTTTTCTAGGGAGGTATAAACTATCTTTATATAATTCAAGGGGGCGTCGGTACAAAAAAAATGAGAAACTTTGCTCTCAACGATACAGATAGCAATGGTCAAATAATAAAGTTAAGCATTTTTAATGACTTCAGTTTTCTTATATAATATTATACAAACGAAAATTTATTATCATTCACATTTAATAAGTAATTAAGACTCCGACTAATATTTCGTGGTCTTAATTCTAAATTGTTAGAATTATCATTTCCTAAGGCTCGATAACCAAGTTATTCGGTTATAAATCCCTTAGGATTAAATACTTTTCTAATTATCATTAAGCTCGAACAAGATCAAACCAACAATATATTAGGTCCTTACATATGAAATTGGCGTTTTGTTTGGGAGGAACATAAAGTTGATTTTTTTTTAATATAATATATTTATTTAATCAAAGTATGTACCATTGCTATCTATGCACTTTTGCCATCTCATAGGTAGTTCATCGATCCCTTTACTAAAAAAACCATTCGGACGGGAATCAATAAAATCTTTGAAGTCGGTTTGGACTGCCCCATCGGAGTTGAATTTTTTCCCTTGCAAGAAGTTATCGAAATTTCGAAAAAAATAGTAATCTGTTGGGGCAAGGTCCGGAGAGTACGGTGGATGTCTTAGACATTCCAATTGAAGCTCTTCTAATTTGGTAGCCGTCTGTTGTGCAGTGTGTGGTCTAGCGTTATCATGAAGCAGCAGTGGCCTAGAGCGATTAACCAGCCTCGGTTGTTTAGCAGCTAGCTTTTCCATCATGGTTTGCAGTTGCTGACAATATCAACATTTCGAAGGCGTTACAGTCTTCATCCTCAGCGCACTGTCAAAAAATATTACCGAACTGTTTTTGCTAATTCCGCTAAAGATGAAGGATACAACCTCTTCAAACTCTTCAAATAGGTTTTAAATAGTATTGATTTTATATGGATGTATGTGTATTTCATATTCAAGCCAACTTAACACGGTAACAACTTCGAAAAAAATTAAACTCAATTAAACTAGTGGGAAACAACCGTAAAAATCTTCGAACAAATAGGTTTTAAATAGTATTGGTAATTTGATACATTTTATGAGGATATATGTGTATTTCATATTTAAAAATCTTCGAACAAATAGGTTTTAAATACAATAGTATTGGTAATTTGATACATTTTATGAGGATATATGTGTATTTCATATTTAAAAATCTTCGAACCAATAGGTTTCAAATATTATTGGTAATTTGATACATTTTATATGGGTGTGTGTGTATTTCATATTTAAAAATCTTCAAACAAATAGGTTTTAAATATTGGGTCCTTACATGTGAAATTGGCGTTTTGTTTGGGAGGAACATAAAGTTGATTTTTTTTTAATATAATATATTTATTTAATCAAAGTATGTACCATTGCTATCTATGCACTTTTGCCATCTCATAGGTAGTTCATCGATCCCTTTTCTAAAAAAACCATTCGGACGGGAATCAATAAAATCTTTGAAGTCGGTTTGGACTGCCCCATCGGAGTTGAATTTTTTCCCTTGCAAGAAGTTATCCAAATTTCGAAAAAAATAGTAATCTGTTGGGGCAAGGTCCGGAGAGTACGGTGGATGTCTTAGACATTCCAATTGAAGCTCTTCTAATTTGGTAGCCGTCTGTTGTGCAGTGTGTGGTCTAGCGTTATCATGAAGCAGCAGTGGCCTAGAGCGATTAACCAGCCTCGGTTGTTTAGCAGCTAGCTTTTCCATCATGGTTTGCAGTTGCTGACAATAGACATCTGCCGTAATCGTCTGGCCAGATTTAAGAAAGCTGTAGTGAACGACACCAGCACTAGTCCACCAAACGCTCACAAGTAACTTTTTCGGAGTCAATTTTCGCTTGGGGCATGGTTTGGCTGGTTCGGCAGGGTTCAGCCATTGCGATGAGCGCTTCCGATTATCATACAGGATCCACTTTTCATCACAGGTAATGATTCGATTCAAAATCCCTTCATTATTGTGCCGGTTGAGTAATGCAACGCAGCAGTCAACGCGCGTTTGTTGATTTGCTTCACTCAATTCGTGAGGTACCCACCTTTCAAGCTTTTTCACCTTCCCAATTTGCTTCAAGTGGATTAAAACAGTTTTATCACTAACACCGCAGCCTGCAGCTAACTCGGACGTGGTTTGCGATGGATCCGCTTCCACAATAGCCTTCAATTCTTCATTATCAACTTTGGTCTCCGGCCATCCACGGGGCTTTTTCTGCAGGTCGAAATTTCCAGAACGAAAACGTTGGAACCAAAAACGCACTGTGTTTTCTTTTGCGGCACCGTCGCCATATACATCATTAATCCTTCGAGCCGTTTCTGCAGCACTGGTGCCACGGTGGAACTCGTACTCGTAAATAACGCGATATTTCAAGTTTTCCATTTTGTAAACTGAGTGACGCAAAGAAAAAAAACAATTCAGGAAAAAACAAATGAATTATAATTTTCGAAACACAAATACTTGAGTAAATAGCTGTATAAATTTTAATTTGGAATTCCTAACCAAAGAGAAGATATTTGAGATCAAAGTTGCCAGTACGGCAAAACGCCAATTTCATATGTAAGGACCTAATATAATGTAAGTAATTTACTCCCTTTATTTGATTATAGCACAATCATTTGTTTTACCACATAAATAAATCTTTCAAACAATATTACTTTTTTGATTCATGAAAAATGTAAGCTTTTTTGACTTACTAAATAAGTTGAAATTAAACTGGTTAAAGCTTTACATTTCTCCCACGTTATTTACAAGGGTATAAGTTCCAAACCCGCGAATTGTGAAATCCGTGGTATGAAGTTATATGATCATACTTTCGTAGGTTCTATTGCGACCGAATTTAACGTGAACGTGTAAAAATATTGAAAGGAGACGATTTAATGTTGTAAAAATGCGAACACTGAGAAGAAACCATAAGCTACAATATATGACAGTATACGACAATATATGACATTATACGACAATGTATGATATAATCCGATTCTCTCTGAGATGGTTTGGGCACATGGAACATTGAATGAAAATTTTTAACTAAACAAAAATAAAGTACCAAAGTAAGTGGAAGGTGTGTTAGAGGAAGACCAACGAAGGTATGGTTAGATCAATCAAATTATATTTTGGAAGAAAAAAACATAGAAAGTCAGAGAAATTGTAGGAGTTATATGAGAAGATGCATGAATGTAAAAAAGGCGAAATATGCATGTCGACAAAGGAAAAAAAACGGCACTTTGTTCTTGATGGTGTGATGGTATTTAATATTTTTTCTAATCTCGAAAATTTCTTGCTTGTTCATATAAAAAAATTGTTTAACTTAAATCCAATCAAATTTAAACACAAAGAAAATAATCATTGTTTTTTTTTTAGGTTCAACATACTAATTTGTTATTCAACTTATTACGCTCAATCACCGCGACACGTATCGTTGATTAGATTTTGTGAGTGGAATAACATAGTGTCTTCTAGTTTTGTATTCTAACATTTACTTCATACGAATTTCCATAAATTTCAAGGTGGAAAAAACCATGAATTGAACTGAGTTATTTTAAATTTTATTTTGTTTCGTATACTTATATCTGTTCAATTATTTCGAGATTGTATTAATCAAGATTTTTTTAATTTCTCTGTTTCTAATTTCTGGTTCATGTCGAAACAAACTTATGATAACTTGAGAGATTAATACAGTAATCTTTTTCTCTATTTAGGTGTAAAAAATAATGAGGTAGATCGGAAAACTGCGTAAAAGTCTCTCAAACGGCGAATAATTCTTAAAAAACGTTAAGTATTTAGTGAAAAAATTTCCCTATGACAATAAAACTATAATGCTATATAGAAATCTCTCCAGCCAAAAAGTTGTCATGGCAGTTAGGGGATGAGTGGTATCGATACTGCATTTGATTTTATGAGTGATGTGCCCGTATATATTCCAATAGCTCTTATGTCAAAGGCAAACTGAATCCACGTTTTTTTTTTTCATTGGATACCAGAAGGATGGAAATCGAACCCGCAACCTTTGGTTTGAAAATATACGTTTTATCAACTAGGCAATAGAGGTCGTCAGAGAGCATAGATAAGTAACTATTGACAATGTGATTCTACCAGGCTCCATCTGTGACCTATTTCAACTCAATTATCAAACCTCCACGTTCAAAGCGGCTGGAATAGGCACATTACTCGAAGTTGGTAATATTATGGCACACAGAAAGGTTTTTTTTTCTAGCAATAAACTTCTTTGTCCCTCTTTTGGGTACAATCTGGAATCAAGCCTGAAAATGAAGACAATCGCCTTAGAAACTGGGTAAGAAGGTCGGTTTTTATGGTGACAAAGCAAGTTAGGATATTTTTATTCTTACGTAAATATTCTTCCTAACATGGTTTTTTTTAAACAAAATATATTTGAATTTGATTTTAAATTTTTAAACTGTGCCACGGATACTTTTATCGGAGTAAAGAATTCTTTTCGTTTATCGAGATGCAAAATTAATTATTTAAAAACATCGAATCGAAAACTTTTAATGGCCACAACACTCCTTAAATAACATTTTAGAGCGCAAGATCCGGAAAATGTTCTCAGATAGCCCGCGGAGGAGACGTCCTGTTCTGAGAAACGGTTTCCTTTTCTTACATTAAACATGAATCAATTTAAGAGAATGAACTCTTTAGTTTAGGCTCCTGCCAACTCTCCAGGGAGATCAATTCTCCAATTCTTGGCGGAGAAATTTTCGGTCTAAAATAATTTTCATTTATTCTATAATAAAGTTTTAATTTTAATTGGTCTGGAATAAGAGTTTGCGGATAAAGGTTCACCACAAGGTTAACAAGTATTCATTAAACACATGTCTTCGAAGTACATGCATTCCATATATTTTAAGGGTGCATGATTTTCATCGCAAAGTTGTCTATCCTGTAGAGCAGGGTCTCCAAAGTACGGCCCGTGGGCCAACACAAGCCCGCGAGCACCACCAATTCGGCCCGTCATAGTTTATTTTGATAAAATTGTAAAATTTACAAAGTAAGTAAATCATACAAAAAAATAATCAGATGTTTTTATTTAACGACCAATTAAGAAATACAATAACTGACATACGTAATGAAATTGAACATTTTAACTGTAATTAATGATACAAGGTTTATCCTTAAAACTTACAATAAGTGACATACTCGTACATAGGCAATTCACATAATCAAATTAAACATTACTCGTATAATTATGATTAATGATATTTATGTAACTGTAACTTTCCACTGACAATTGTTTGCAGTTGTGGATCAAGTTTATTAATGGAAATTATCAGCAGTGACTTCAAATACTCATCAGTTCATTTGGATCTGTAAATATTTTTAATATATATCATTTTGGAGAATGTTTTTTCACACAGATAAGTAGTGCCGAAAGCGGGAGAAAGCCACGAGCAAATTTATGCAACTGATCAAACTGTGTGAGTGAAAGACTCATAAAATTTCAGCAATGATTACTTTAAAACTAGTGTGTTGGTATGATAAGCTAGCTAGGTCATGGCCCTTGGGACTTAGTGGAGGAGTCAGTGTGGCCCTTAGGCTAAAAAGTTTGGAGACCCCTGCTGAAGAGCATTATGATTCAACCTTTTCCATTGCGAATCTCCCAAAACACAATAAAATATAATAAAATGAAGACATCGCGACTCCGCTGCAAAAACTTAAAATAAATATGCTTGTTTTTCTTATAAAACGTACTACTTTCCTTCTGTTTATTTTCGCGACTCCCCTGATATTTCATCCCTACTTCCCTGGCGATCATGACCCACAGGTTGAGAAACGATAGTCTAGAGAGATCGATTCTTTGTGGAGAGATTTTCTGTCATTAATCTTCTGTGAGTGTAACTTGAAATATTTTTTCCATTAATTCTGCAATATGAGTTTTGACATGAAGGCATACCTTGAGGTTTCCAAGTGTGCATTGCACACTTGTCTCCTACTCTTTAGTGCATGTGTTCCACGATACATTTTCAACGTGTAGGATTGTCATCACAAAGTTTTCTACCCTCTATAGTTCGATTCTTAGTGGAAAAATCTTCAGTGAGCCAAATTTGAAAATAGTCAGCATTTATTCTGCAATAAAGGTGTATTTTTTTTATTGTTTGGACATGAAAAATGTTTTTCGATATGAAAAATGTGTTCGGACATGAAATATGTGTTTGGACATGAAAAATGTGTTTGAACATGAAAAATGTGTTTGGACATGAAAAATGTGTTCGGGTATGAAAAATGTGTTCAGACATGAAAAATGTGTTTGGACATGAAAAAATGTGTTTGGACATGAAAAGTGTGTGGACACGAAAAATGTGTTCGGACATGAAAAATGTGTTCAGACATGAAAAATGTGTTTGGACACGAAAAATGTGTTTGGACATGAAAAATGTGTTTGGACATGAAAAATGTGTTTGGACATGACCAATGTGTTTGGACATGAAAAATGTGTTTGGACATGAAAAATGTGTTTGGACATGACCAATGTGTTTGGACATGAAAAATGTGTTTGGACATGAAAAATGTGTTTGGACATGAACAATGTGTTTGGACATGAAAGCGTGTGATGTAGTTCGCAACTTTGTATTGCAAATGTATCTCCGAAACGTATTCCTATAAATATTTTTGTGGCACATGGTTTTGATTGCATATATGTAATTTGTTATACATAGTTTAAAGTATTATTTAATGAAAATGTAAAATCTTATACAAAAATCAAATATATTATGTGAAAATTTTTCTTATTTTTTTTAAATAGATACATAATTAGTTTTGTTTAATGAATTAAGTTTGTGTGAGAATATATCTACAACCTCTGAATATTCATACCCTAGTTAGTGTAATCTGTTGATAAACGAGTTGTGGTACTAAGTTAATATTTGGTGTATTTTGAAAGGTTAATTTAGCCTTGTTTATGTAACTGGAATGTAGAATCAAACAATATTTATATTCGTAACAAATTGAATAATCGGATTATTAAATATTTTGAATCAAAATATTTGATTTATTATGATTTTTCTATCGACAACTTAAAAATTTGCTTTTCATAATTCTTAATATTCATAATTGTCCCTCTTTTGATTGTGTTTAGTGTTCTTATTAGTGTTTAGTGTTCTTATTCAATTTTAATATGTGTTATTTATATTTATTTTGTCACAAGATTTGGTAGGAGTGGTTTGGGTGCATTAAGATGTTCCAAGCTGCAGTGACTAAGATGTGGATTGCCCTGATGATGGTCAACTTTCAATAGGACTTGGTACCTTAAAAATAAAGTTACGTGCATTATGCCTGCACATAATTATTGCAATTAAGTAGCGGAAGAAATAATAATAATAGGACAATTTATATATCACCGTTTAGGAAACCAAGTTTCCTCAAGAGCGTTCTTAGTCAAAAGTCGTAAATGTTATTGTTAACAGATTAAAAATATCATAAAATAAATACATATATAAGTTGAGAGTAAAATTAAGATACTCCCATTCGATTAGGCACTTCTTCACATCTGAATATATTCAGAAAAATAAATTTATCTTACGAAAACTGTAAAAAATTTACCAACAGAAAGAAGACGAACTACAAAGAAACCTTTGCAGTTCTTCCAATATGTCATAGTAACAGATTTGGCTTTAGGTGTAGTGTAGTGTATATGTGAATTATTTATATACCGATATAAATTTTGCATAAACTCTATACACTATTGAATATATTTGAAATTGAAATTTGCATGAAAAATACTATTTTAAAATTATTTTGGAGTTACGACTGATATCGAATAATAAATCAAATGCGGGACGTGTCTGTACAATTTTTCTTCATCAGAAGATTTTTATTTTTTAAGAAATATATTCACTTAACGAATAATAATGAAATAAAGCAGCACAAAAGTGTATCCATTATCTGATAACGTATCTCAGGTTCTTTTGTATCTTATTGGAATAAAATTGAACGTGAGCAATTTTTCCACGTCAAAGTCAAATGAAAAATGATTCTTTAAAAACGGGTTTTGAATTGATTTAATTCAAAGCAGTTTTCTTTGAAATTATTTTTATCACAAAATACTGTGTTGATTTTTCATTTCAATTTTGTTTGTGTAATTTTCTTATTGTAATATGTGAAATTTAAAACAAAATATTTTATTGAAATATTTAGGTAAATAAATTAAAACGACGATAAATGATCTTTGGCATTCGAATGATATTTAAGCTTTTTTAACCCTTCCTTCCCTGTGATGTATAACTAGTACACATTGCTTCTAAAAACTTTAATATCTCTACAAATATAACAAATATTGGGTTCAGATTTTAGGTATTCCTCCGTCATACATTTACGTATTGAATGAAAAAATAATATTAATAATTATTAGCACTTATCTGCCACATCAGAGATATTTTGTGAAAATCTGGAATAAATTCACCAATACAATCAAACGTGTGCCAATGTGTGACGTAGGTATATTTATTCTAAAAAACCGCTACGGTTGAGGAAGCGACGCTATTCACGTCTCTCTCTCACTCTGCTTCGGTATATGGGAACGCAAGAAATAGAATCTCAGTTCGCTCGCTTATATCGCTTCAGTAGCTTTCGGGCAGCCATTTGAGGTGGTCGCATCGCCCATTTTGCGAACGTCGGGCGATGTGTTTTTCAGGTTTTCAGCAATAAAATATCAATTATTATCACGTTTGACTTCAAATTGAATTAATTTAAGCGATTGGCTATGAATATTCTTATTTTTCCGATTTTAAATCGCTCATTTTTACATATGTATTGAAAATACACAGCACCGGAACGCGCGTATTTTTTAGCACTGGAAGGGAAAGGTTAACAAGTATGTCTTTATTTATATTATTTCCTAATATGCATTTTTCTACGGCAAAGCAGTATGGAGGGATTTAGTTCAATACAAAAGCATATGTTACAGATTTCTCAAAAATTAAATATAAAAATAATTTATAAACTCCTTGTCCGGTATCCCATAGTGAAACTTTTAAGTATCGGGATCTTATCATAACCAATTTACGCCTCGAATCCATTATGTATCTTCATTATTAAAAAACAAATAAAATGCAAACTCAACAAAGACACATATTACGCATGGAAACTGGCCTAGTTGCTTTCCCAAGAGTGAGAACATAATTTAACCAAAAACATTAGTGTTTATGGATATGTGGCGTCCATATGCTCGGTCAATGACCGAGCATACGACCTTTGCACATCTTGACAATTCAAAACAAACAAGTACAAGGTCCACACGCCGGTCATTCAACTCACGGCCGGGCGTGGAGCGCATTCCATGTTAGAGCGAGAGGGCAGCACATCTGTCGCGCCAAATCCCAAATTTGAATGATACCTACATACGACATAAATCGTAGTGCGAATGCAGAAACGAGACGGCGGCATATCGCGAGCGCATTCCCGCGCACATTCAAGAATAGTATAAATACCTACGTCTATCAAATAAATTCCTCTTTCCGCATTGCGATCTAAACGAGTTTTATTTATCAACAAACCATCATCATCATCTCTACTTTAAGGAACACATCTCCTAAAGATACAATAAGATGCCAAATTCAATAAACGTTAAAAAGTGCGCAAAAACAGGCAGTGGATCGGACCGTGGTTGAGTACTTGAGCTTTCAGAAGAAGTAAATTATAGTTACTACGAGTATTTGTGTAAATTGTTAAATGTTATGTATTTTTGATTGTGATATGGGCTATTAATTTCTCCGAAATGATGAAATATGACCATAAAAACAACCTAGGGTGGACTCAAGTGGTTATTATATATATATACTCGTAAGTTAATATGAATTTATGATAAAGGTATTTAATGATAAATCAATCATTGGTAAAAAATCAACTTATTTTTTTATGTTTAAAGCTAGTTTATGGGGGGATACGGTATAATGAAAGGTAACTAACAAATGTCTATATAAATCGAGTGTCCACATTGAATTATATTTTAATTTTATCTTTTTGTAATAAACTATGTTTTCTTATAATTATTCGTCATGTAAACAAATAAAAATATATAACATATTAACAAATTCTATTTTTCTCAATGGGGCACTAAAACATATTTAAAATTTAAAATTTGGTAAGATCCTTAAAAATATTTTGATACATGCTTTCATTGTGAACGTGGAAAGTATAAAAATATGCGATAAAGGAGATGATTACATAGGGGTAATAATGAAGGACAAAATGTAGTATGAAATCATAATATAAATAGGCCAAAACCCGTACGACGGTTGTCGCCAAAGAAAGAATACGAGAATTGAATACAAAAGAACGAGAGAGGAATACTTCGATTATCTCCGAAAGTAATTTGAAATTTGAATCTCGGTGGGTCCGTGATAAATGAACAGATCGAAACTATATTGAACGAATTTTAAATACCAAGCTAACAATTTTTGAACCGGTGTAAAAGGGGATGATGCCAATTTATTTTGAATTGTAATTCATTAAATATTTAATTTATATCCTATTATATTAAACCTTATAATTACTTGTGTGTATTTATCTTATGCTCTTGTTTTTAAATGTAGACAATTATATGTGGCTTTTTCACGACGTCGGAAACGCGAAAACATTCATGTCAATATATCTGAAACAAATCTTCAAGGAAAACTTTATCAACAATTTAAATTGAACAACAGTAATGTTTATACACAAAACATCGTGTATAAAGAGATTTTTGAGAATTAAATAATTCATCAATCAAGATGTACCTTTTTTTATCAATCAAGATGTACGTCAATTAGCAATAGCTCGGAAAGAGATAGTGAATGAATGTTTTATTTATCGATAAGTGGGTATTTATACATTTCAGAATGGGCGCGGGAGTGCGCCCGCGATATATTTTTATCTCACTTCTGTGCGTGCCGAAATGCCGAATTGCAGTATTGCAGACATCGCAAAGAGTATTGTGGGTAAACAATTTGTTTGCGGGATCGGCGAGACAGCGTGATGCGTTCTCTTTCTACTGTGGAATGTATCGTAAATAGTATTGTGGGTAAACAATTTGTTTACGGGACCGGCGCGCTGTCCGGCCGCGTCATGTTTTGGTATGTGACTTTTGGACATATCCAAAGGTCGTTTCGTCGGTCGTTGACCGTATGTGTTGACAATATTCAGCGACGACCGTGGTTCCCACAACCTTAATAAAAACAAGTTTTTGATTTACTAATCGCCATATATTGACCTCGACCGATGAATGTTGCGTTTATTCTTTTTTTCAGGAACTATTCCCCTTTATATATCGATTGTTAAAATTTTGGATCTTAATCAGTTGATATTTGATTTATCTGGAATATACATTTAAAAAAATGATTTTATAATATTATATTCGCTCACATAATTGCGTAATGACTTTAATTTGGTAGCACAAATCATCCTTATTTGGGCAATTGTCTATTTAAAAAAAATGCCTTTTTTAAACTGTTAAAAAAATTAACATTTTGATCTTACAAATAAGGTTCAAATTTTGGGGAAACCTCTGTTGTGTCATTTACACCCCCGAAAGTAATTCAAGTTCTGATATCATGTTGTCGCCTGTATAAGTGTATGTACTTGAGATGCTATAATACCTTCAAAATTCGGTTCCACTTGAAGGGTTTTTGATAACAGAGACCAGACAATGAGGGTTTCTTGATAAAGTGGTAGATGAGTCTGCTGATCTTTGAAGCTCATTACCAGTTTGACGCCTGTCACATCGTGTCTTTACTAGTTTAGTTATTAATCTCGCCTTTAAGCCTTTCATATAACACTTGCGTATAGAACTTCTACAAGATACGGATTGGAATGAGTAAAATCTCTTAATTTTATTATCATATGTAATGTAAAATATTTTTAATTACCTCATTCGACCACATGCGTTCTTACATAATTTGGTAGTTGAAATATACAGATTTTTTGTCAATTATCACTAGTTAACAAAGTTTTTGTAACCAGTGTAAAAACGGCCATTTTAGATCAATTTTTGTATGCTGATAACGAATATGAACTTGAAAATGTTCCATCACGTACCTTTTAAGAGAAAAACCTGAAATTAGTTTTTGACTGAAACTGAAACATTTGAAAGATGAAAAGTTCAAACAAGGGTGAAAACGGATGGTTACAAGGGTGAAAAGGGCTATTTTAGGTCAATTTTTGTGTGCTGATAATGAATATGAACTTGAAAATGTTCCATCACGTAACTTTTAAAAGAAAAACTTGAAATTAGTTTTTGACTGAAACTGAAACTTTTGAAAGGTGAAAAGTTCGAAAAAAAGATTAAGTGTTAAAGAACTAGAAACTTGGAAAGCCTTTGAAAGAGCTGTAAGTGGTTTCCTTGGTAATAATAAAGCTGACAATTACAAGAACTCTTGCAGATGTACAAGAACTCTTGCAGTTACCAGAATCTAGAATGTCGAACGTCAGTGAAAATACACTTCCCGCTTTTATTCTGCTTTTTTTATTTTCCTATGTAACAATATTGTATTCTGTGTCTAAATTTAGTATTTCAGAAATTTACTAATTTTCAATGTTGTAATTACGACTTTTGAAATGCGCAAAAACGTACTTATTTTATTAAAACACTCCCCCTTCTGTAACATAAAAATGTTACGTGTTACAAACTTTTCACTGCAATTTTCGTAATCAGCAGGGTCGATTTAATAAGAATCAGCTAATTTAATCTCTGTTACAGACAAAAAGCTAAAATTTGTTAACTAGTGTTATTTACAAAATACTTCTGAGGGTGAGGGCTGATTTATATAAACGTTTAGATGATTTCCCATATACATGTGAGTGAATGACTTATTTGAATGCAGACTATGTGAAGAGGAATTATGGGGCATGATTTTGACGGGGTTATTCAGATAATTATGGTATTGGAATTGTCTATCTAATAACTTAAGAATTAAGTATGTGCAACGATATGAATGGAGGTTGTAAATGTTTGTATTGTATTATATTTTCGCTGTATACGTTACAATCTGGTGATCTTATTAACATCTGACAGTCTTTTTCCAACCAACCAAAAATATGTTAAGGAGCCCTTAAGTGAAAGCCCTGGAATCCATTTTTATAAATCTGGATTTCAACGGGAAATGAAGCTGCTATCCACGGGTTGAATAATAAGTATTGAGGTGTTTTAGTATTAAGGACAAAATATGAAATTTGCAATTAAGGAAGACCACTTTGTCACAGATCATGTCTAGTGAAATAGTTATCTTTATTGTATTTTTGCATTGTTGTGTATTAGTAATTGACGCGTCAACTTCCCATTAAAATTATGTAAAGTTTAAATATTTTATTTATATGTTGTGTAATCCTTTTGGGAACATAGTTATACATAGTACATCTGGTGTGCTTGTTGCTATATAGTATATCAATTTTTTCCCACCAACAAGCTATTTTATTACTATCCATAATATAGTATATTATATATTAATCAAATTAAAAATATATAAATGCATTTTTATAATAGCATATTTAAAAAAAATGTTATCCACTAGTTTCATTCAGACAACTTTTGTGTTTCGCTTCAGTTTTGTTAACACTCATAGAGTGTAATACTTCAGAGGTATTCATAAAGTTCTTTGTTAACACTCATAGAGCGTAATACGTCAGAGGTATTCATAAAGTTATTTGTTAACACTCATAGAGCGTAATACGTCAGAGGTATTCATAAAGTTATTTGTCAACACTCATAAAGCGTAATACGTCAGAGATATTCATAAAGTTATTTGAAATAAATTAAGTATTTCATTGTTGTTTGAATAAAGAAATTCGTGATTAAATTAATCAAACTAATTTATTAATAAATTTTTTTAGCTAACCTAAAATATTTTATATGATTTTATAAAAAAACAAAAAATACATTAATTAAATAGCTTCTCTTCTACCAATAATAAAACAAAAAAACTTATGAAATCTAATTCCTAAGATATTAAAATTTAAAGAAAAATCCTTTCACCAGCGTTAAAAAATTCTTTAATTATTCCTAGTGCTTTTATTATTGTTTGGTAGCTCTCAACATACTGTCAGAATAGTGAATTATGTTTTTATCATAATGTACAGTTTAATTGTATACGGTGATTAGAAAATACGTGATAAAAAATTATCCTTTTATGAGAGTTTCTCGTATTTTTTCCAATATGTAAATAATAATAATCATAATAATCACAATAATCAAAGTTAATTTGATGTAAAAATCCAAAAATAAATATGTACTTATATTTTTAAATAAAAGATGAAAAAGTGTTCATTAAAATCATTTAATTGTTGAAATTGAAGTTTCTAAGATATCTACAATACAGAAGAAAAAACATCCTCGCTTATGTATAGTACAGAACAAAGGCTGTTTAAGGTATTTTACTCTAGAGGCACGGACGTTCTTTCAGACTCAATAAAAAAAAAAAAAAATTTCCAATACATTTTTTTACAGTTTATTTATTAATGATTTGAGAATGTACAAAAAAATGTTGGAATAAAAAATCAAAATTCAAGATGTTATCAGCTGTTATTATATATCTTGTAAAAAAGGGATCGATGTGATTCGAGCCTTTTCGTAAATCTGAAACTAAAATCATACACTTTGTACCAAAGAGAAAAACGTAAAATGACGGCTGCCTGAAAAAACTTTTTGACCCTTTTTCTCTTTTTTTTTTAATTTTTTTAAAATAGTAAAAAAACTGTTTTTAATTTTGCAAGGTAGAAACGATATAAAAACATTTATTAAAGTTTCATACTAAATTTGAAGGCGATCGGTTGGATATAACTTGAGATTTTATGTCGACCAAGACGAAAAAAGTAGTTTCGAGAAAAACGTGTTTGTTTTGAGATTATTGTCCGAGTCAGTCCGGTGCGGCGTAATTGCTGTTTCATTTATAAGTATGACTTTGTAAATATTGAGTTTTTTTTAATTTTCTTTTGAGAATATATTATTAAAAGTCTAAAATTTAAGAATATAAAAAAACGATGTTTTTTAAATTTCTAGAGTAGAATACTCCCTTAACCCAAAATATGCACACAATTTTGAAATATTTCATCGCGATATTTCTTCTGAAGGTTGTTCAAGATAGTTTTAAATATTCCGCGGTACTAAAAACATTAAGTTAACATGTCCCCGTTACATCAGCCCTGCAAGAAATCACACACCGTTCCATATGCCAAGTTACAAAACGAATAT
Source organism: Odontocerum albicorne (assembly GCA_949825065.1). NCBI lineage: Eukaryota > Metazoa > Arthropoda > Insecta > Trichoptera > Odontoceridae > Odontocerum > Odontocerum albicorne. The sequence goes on along the minus strand of OX463847.1, from coordinate 40,138,493 downwards.
CATGGCCAAACACTCAGTTTCTTGTAGTCAAGATATATTGAACCGATTGAGTGCCACCGTGAATATATTCTCGGTATTGTCTAGTTGTTTAAGAAAAATCCTGGCTAGTATTTTCCATAAAGAACAAACCCACTTTATGTCAAAGGAAAAATCCGTGTAAAGCGGTCAATACAAAAGACGGCCAACAGTGTATCACTTGAAAATTAATAAAACCATATTTATTTTATAATTAAATATTTCAAATTGAAAAGAAAGGTAAAATAATAAATTTAACAATTTAAAAACCTTACTTTAATAACAATGTTGTATATGTAAGGTCTAAATGTAACAATTCCATTAGAAATAATCAACTGAAGATGGAACTGTCATTCAAAAGATTCGTCAATAAACCTTATTACAAGAAAACTGTTTTTTTTTCTGAATCTCACGTCGAGATTAATCTCTAAACCCACTTGTGTCTTATCTCTTTGCTTGAAATAAAAATGGCTTAAGTATGTGTTTCATCCATACGCAACAATAAAACATTTGTTAAATTCTCAATAAACAAGAAAATAAAATAAAAACACATGCTATATTAATGTTGTTAAATGCTGTTTTTTTATGTATACATATAAAAACAAACATTACATTTCTTTTTAAGTTTAGATTATCTGTTTATGACACATCATATATGAAAACAAAGAAAATTTCTCTTTGCACTGCGAATGACATGTTTTTAATAGGATGATGAAATACCCGGAATATTATGCATTTCCACAAGTTCTTTGTAACCGCATTACCGCAATGCACAATGGAGATAAATTTAATATTTTCGGTATCCTAGAAACCTTTTTAATTTATCATTTATCTCTCTTAGAACGTAAATATTTAAATGAGGTTAAAAATAAATATGTGCTAAGATGATAGCTTTAGTATGAACTTTAACGTATGGACGGGAAACATGGACGTAGAAAAATACTGAAAGGAGCTGAATAAATACTGTGGAAAAGCGTGTACTGAGTTATAATTGATTAGATAATATTGAATGTAGTGATTACAGAATATTAAATGTAGTTGTGGCAACTATATGCGCGGTCACTGAACCCACGAGACGACCTTTGCCCACCTAATGCAAGACAAACAATGCCAAAGTCCACGCGGTCGGTCATTCAACTCACTACCAGTGAAGACCGCATTCCATGAGGAAAGGAGAGAGCAACATATCTTTCGCGCTGTCTCTTAGATTAGAGAATATTGAATGTAGTGATTTCAGAATATTGAATGTAGTGATGCGAGAATATTGAACGTAGTGATTAAGGATAATGTAAACTTAAAGTTGATTCATGTATTAAGTAAGATCAATAAGAGCACTCCGAGATGCGTTGGGTTTGAAAAACGAAAGAATAAATGAAGGAAGATATGCGAAACAAATATACATTATGTTAATGTAAATTGAGGTCGTGATAGAGATTAACTAAGGAATATATGATAAGATCAAACGAATGATATGTTGAAAGAAGCAAAAGTTCCAGAGAGTGAAATTGTGGGAATTGTGTGAGAAGGTGAATGGGTGTAGAACGAAACGAAATATGTATTTTGCGATAGGAAAGTCTGGCGTTCTCTCCTCTTTGACATCCTCGACAGGGAAATGGTGTGATGGTCATAATATGTGTTCATATTTTTTTAATGTAAAACTGTTTTCTTTAACTGATTCATTTTAAGAAATACTGAAAAAGGCACAAAAAAACGTTATTTACAAATATTAAAAGTTTGAAAATAATTTAAGATAATATTACAAAGATTATGGTATTTTTTTCTGCAAACCAAACAATAGGAGAGCCTAAACTATGTTAAATCTATGATCGGATAAATAAATATCATTGCTTTATTGCTGTCTGGGAGTATGTTTATAAATTTAAATGGTATATTTGTAAATTTAAGTTTGAAATGTTAATGATATAATAACTTAAATCCAGTAATTTAATGAGTGTTATAATCTTAATAAAAAAGAATAACCCAAAGTCAAATGACCCCCGTGACATAATTAGAAAAACGTCTGTCTTCTAATCTGATGTTTGCGAAATACTCGTAGATCAGTTTTTTAACCCTTCCCTTACGGTGATAAAAATAATACGCGTGCTCCGGTGTTGGGTAGTGAGTACGCAATAAAAAATTAGCGATTTTAAATCGGAAAAATAAGAACATTCATAGATAATCCCCTTAATTAATTATAATTGAAGTTAAAAATTATAGTAATTGAGATTTATTTGCTGAAAACATTAAAAAACCATCTGAAACATTAAAAAACGCTCACGGAACGGGCGTACGTCTAACCTATTTGCAAGCCTAGAGGCTACTAGTGGCGCGGAACGTCAGTCGCATACCCCGGCGCTTACGCCTTTGCTTGCGACGTTGAGACAATTCAGTTCCTCGCAATTCAGTCTAGTATGCAAGAGTGAGATGCGAATATAGTGTCGCGCTTCCCGCATACTATTCACCTATCGTCAAGACGAGGCACTCGCAGCGTTTAAATGCGAATTTGTTTTCGATCTTTACAAAACACCTCGATGTAGTCGATAAATTCTGATTATTATTAATATTATTGTTTTAATCAATGCGTAAATATATTATGGATACCTAAAATCTTAACCTTGTATTTATTATATTTATAGAGATATTGATGGTTATTAGAAGCAACGTGTAGAAGATACCCAACACAGGGAAGGAAAGGTTAAACGAGGTTCAAGTTTGATTTTCCCTTAAGCTTTGTTTCATACCTTTCTAGTTGACTAGTAGAAATCATTATATGACATTTATCTTGCTATCGTAGATGCTGTGTTTTGTTTGTTTTTCTCATTGCAATAATGTTTTTGAGTGACTACAATGAAAATATAAAACAATACGATAAAATGATGCACACAGTCTTCACAGATCTAACATAAAGTTTCGAGTACAAGGAAATTAAACTTCCATGACGATTGACATGTTTTATTTGTTACAATCTTTCGTTAGACTGTGTTCTACAGAAAAACATAAATTTAGTAAAAAACTAAAACCAGCTCTGAAATGAATCCACCAGATATCGAACCAGGATAATAAACACTAATAATGTTCCATGAACAATACAATAAAATGTATTTTAAATAATATTTAAGGATGAAATTATATTTAAATAATATCTAAGGTTGATCAAAACAATAATATCGAATGTTGATCAAAACAATAATATCTAAATATTATCTAAGGTTGATCAAAACCCACAACATTGAAAAAAAAACAACACTCCGAATAGATTAGTATATCATAAAAATTTAAGTATTTTTCAAAAACATTTGCGCAAAAACTTGATAGATTAGATCAATATATTTTCTTGAAGAGTTTACAATCATAGATACGGTTCAGCTTACAAATGAAACTTATACTTGAAAAAGAAAAGGCTTTTACATTGAGAAAAATCCCGTTATTGGATCCTTTATGAGTTCGTCTCTGTACACGAGACAGAGACGTTGAGTAAATAAAAGGTCTCAATAGTTCAGGATCTCAGCGTTGAAAGTAAACATAAAGGAAAATTGACGTATATAAACAATGGATATCAAGATTATTGAATACTCAAATCAACTCTTTATCTAAGTCTTGACACATTCTGAGAAAATGCTAATTACAATCTGAGTTAAATAGTCAAGTGTTTGCTGTCCTAATATCTCTACGTTAATATTTGATAATAATTTATATGTGTTTAGGTTATCCCAATTATATTGATTACCAAGACTATACTAAAGAAAATGTAGCATGGTCCCTTGACGTTTCACAAATTTGCCCCAATACAACTTTGTAACGACGTTCAGTATTTTTAATTATTTTATCAACTTTAATATAAACCTCGATTCTAATAAATAGCAAGTTATTTAGATAAATACATTACATAAAACTAACAATAATGATCAATTAATACATCTTGTTACAAATTAGCAAAAATACGTTAGTTTGTTAAAATCAAATAATATTTGGCGACTTTCGTCCAAATTCACTACGTTAGTCTGCATTGGCTAGGGATGGGGTATACGATAATTGAATTTTCGATTTTTTTATACCTAAAATTAAATGTTCGTAATTAGTATTAATTCATAGTGGATTTTGGCCTATTTAAAGATAGACACAAATCATACAATACATTAGAAAGTCAGTATAATGTAAATTAGAAATTAAAACGTCAGTTTAGAGAAAAACAATTTTTCGATTTATGAAAAAACGATTCGATTTGTAAAAAAAAACGATTTTACCCCATCCCTTTGATACATGACATTTCAAACGTCACAGGGACCATGCTACATTTTCTTGAGTATAGTATGTTGAGTTTTTGGAAATGTGCACTGAGGAGAATGTTATTCTTACATCCTGTGTTCGTATTATATTAATATTGTGGTCGTATTATAAACTTGTTCGTATTATATTATATTGTGGTCGTATTATATTCTTGTGTTCGTATTATCCTGTGTTCGTATTATATTAATATTGTGGTCGTATTATATACTTGTTCGTATTATATTAATATTGTGGTCGTATTATATTCTTGTGTTCGTATTATGTTAATATTGTGGTCGTATTATATTCTTACATCCTGTGTTCGTATTATATTAATATCGTGGTCGTATTATATACTCAGGACAAAATCTAAACTGAAATGGATTCAAGAAATTATTTATGAAGAGGTGATTCATGAGCTGATTGCAGATCACTCGCTTTAAAACCTTTAAAAAAATGGTAGAATTGAAATAGGCAAAAAATCTGAAGCGGATGCAGAATTGAAGCGGCGAAAAAAACCACATTTCCATAAATTTGAAAAAAATGCCTGTTTTTAGTTAATTATTGATAACATGCGTTAAGACAAGACGACCTCTGTGGCCTAGTTGGTAAGACGCCTGTCTCCCAATCTGGAGGTTGCGATCCCAAATTTTTTTTAGAAAGGATTACAGTCTGGTTTTCACTAAAGGCCACTTTAACATATTTCTGGTTGGTTGGAAGATATTGCCACCTGACAGTAAGCCCGCCAGGTTGTATTGTATACAACAAAAGTGAAATATGTTACAGTACAAGTAAATTTTGCCGTGTTATGATAAATATTAACTCCTTGCGAATATCATCTGTTTCTATAGATCCGTTATAATTACCGTTACAACTTAAATTGTATTTTATACATATTATGCATCCTTGAGAGTTCTCTCTCCCTCTCCAAAGGGTGTTATAGATTTAATGCTTTACTTTTACCATAGTTAAACACACAGTCTTGAATTGCAAATAGTGATTGTGACAAGGTTTTGTAATTCAAGTCAAATGGACAGGTTCGGTCTATAATAACTTTCTATTTCCTCTGGGAACTAGATTCTGGGAATTTATCTGCTTTGCAAGCACGTTTACCTTTAGACTAAGGCAAATATGACATGACATTATCTATAATATAATAGCTCATTATAAACGAATACATTTGGGAAGTTCTGAGATGAAGCACCTTTGAGGAAAGCTTGCTATCTAAACGGTGTTAAATAAATTATTATTTTACGAATATGATATTTGAATTACTTTTGTATTTTTATAACGAAAGTGTTCAAATTAAATGGTTTAAATGTTAATATTTAAAAAAAAAAACGAAAATGATTTACCAGACATTCAATAAAAAAGTTTTTGAATTAGATTATTGGCAGACTCACTTATCTATTGGCCTTTTGAGGTATTGTTGTTAACAGATTTTCAACAAAATTCACGTTGACAAAATAATTTATTTTTTCCAAAAATAGTGTGCAAAAATAATTTCGTTACGGTTGAAATGTTGAAAAATTGTTGTAAAAATAAATTTGCTACATATTTTCAAGGAACCTTCTTAGGATTCCGGGGTTTCAAATAATTACTTTAGCATAAAGAAGAACTATTTCAGGTCAAAGTATGCATAACTTTGTTTTTTACTATATCTTAGCATAAAAAAAGCGTGCCTGAATGTATGAGAGTGAAAAATGAAAAAGGAATGAAATCTGTTGAAAAGAATATATAGCATGTTGATGTAAAATGGAATTTTAAATTTAGTTATTTAGTGAACTGTTTTTGAATCCTAAAAAAGGTCAGATTTATCTACTTCACGTTTTTTTTTATACATCTTAATACAAAACATTGAATCCTTTGACCTTGCTCTTTCCTCTGGAGAAGACATCAGTTTACATCAAATATTTTCTCAACCCTTAGTTATTAAAGGTCAGAAACGAAATATTCTGAGCCCTGGGGCAGTGTTTGTATTTTTGTTTAAGTTTCAAGTTATTTATGTATCTGGAAATGAAATAACTGCCCGGCGATCAATAGATTTCTATATTTAGCGCTTACACCTATTAAATATTTTATTATTTCAATCCAAAACGTTTATAAACAGTAAAACCGAGAATTTTCAGCGTCTTTCCAATAATGGATTAGCGCTACGCTCAAACAGAGATTGTTTATTGGCCATTCCAGTTCACCGATCCTCTTTCTTTACTTCGTCTTTTACTGTCCATGCAGTGAGACTCTGGAATCAGTTACAAACCAATATAAGACTCGCTCCATCCTTGGTATGCTTTAAGAAGCGACTGAAAAACCTCTTAATTTCTAGTCAGTAAAATAACGTGCTTCGTTCCTGATTTTTCTTTTCCTTTCATCTCCACCATCCCTTCCTTTCTTTTTGATTGATGATATCTCACTTTATGTGAAAAAAAATGTTTGGGTGATTGTCCGTCTTTGTGGGGTTCGTGGGCCTGTGCTCACGTATATGTTTATGGATTTCGTGGGAATGGATAGTCATTTGAATGATTTATGCGACCACGTAACTTGCTTCATTTACTTTTGTCTGGTTGGTTAGAAGAGATTGCCGCCTGGCAATAAACCCGCCAGATTGTATTTGCAATAAAAGCGTTAAATAAATAAATCAAACCAACCCTCAGGAGCATGTTCATATCCAAACAAGAGCATTTATTCAGCAAGATTGGTTATGAATAACATGTCTAGAGAGGACTTGAGAAATTATGAAGACGAAGATGTCTCTTTAAATCTCTTAAATTTAGTGTAGTACAAGAAATAATTTCATTTTTTATATTATTTAACTTGCTACAATTTCATCATAATGTTTTAGTGTAACATGTACATTTTTACTCATGCCCGTATCAAATAAGTCTTAAAATTTTGTATTCTTTAATTCATATTTTTTTGTACTTGTTATGTTTACGAATTAGGAGAACCTGTAATGTGCAAAGAATTTGAAAAATAAATTAATACAATTGAGTTTTTATTAATGGAGTTCGTATCACATTGACAAAAGAAATTGGTCAAAAATCAGAACTACTCGTATTTTTTTATATTTTAGTAATTAAAATTCCTTCACTCAATTTTCTTGTCTTTACAACCAAAAGTTTTTACTTTATTTAAAATTGGTTGGATTTTTTTTTAATAATTTGGTATCGCCCTTATAACCGATCATAACGATTCCCCCAAGGGCGCTTTCTAATTAACATAACGGAAAATATGGGATTGTAATTTATATTATCAAACACTGTTTATTCTACTTTTTTTGTAACGGTATAGCCCTACCGGTTTCAAGGCCTTCACCTCATCTTCAGGGGAGCACAAACAAGGCTAAATTCTGTTCGAACTTGTACCAATATACACGCTTCAACGGTTGGGGACTGAGGGACGCATGGGACGATTTCGTCCAGCAGCGGAGAGATTTTTGCGATATATGTGTTTACCAGATGTTTGACCTAGTGTACTGACTTAGAAGTTTCTAGGGCCTCTGATCTGTCCAATTTATTTCCATTACTACTGATAATGTAAGAATTTGGCATCATCGATAGAAAATGTATGATTTTCACGGTGACAATTATTAGCCATTTTAGAATAAATGAGAGGATTTGTTAAGGCGAATTTGTGCTCACGAAATTTATTTTCAAAGGATCTTCCTGTCTTTCCTATATTGAAATTATCACAGTCAGCACATACAAGTTTTATAACAACCGTTGAAGCGTGTATATCGGTACAAGTTCGAACATAATTTAGTCTTGTTTGTGCTCCCCTGAAGATGAGGTGAAAGCCTTGAAACCGGTAGGGTTATACCGTTACAAAAAAGTGGAATAAACAGTGTTTGATAAAAAATAAATAACAATGTCTTTAAACCTCCCCAACGTTAATGCCTTAACTATAAACAATATATAGAGAAAATAAGAGAGTTTGAAATACATCAATATCGCTAACAAAATAAGAGGTTGAAATACTCGTACATCAATATCACTAACAAAATAGGAGAGGTTGAGATACATCAATATCGCTAACAAAATAAGAGAGGTTGAGATACATCAATATCGCTAACAAAATAAGAGAGGTTGAGATACATCAATATCGCTAACAAAATATAAGAGATTGAGATACATCAATATCGCTAACAAAATAAGAGAGGTTGAGAACTTGCAGTTCGCTATTACATACGTTACCAATAATACTCAGAGGCAACAACACTCGCACCTAAGACCCACCAAAGAACTTTTCTACCAAACTAATACCCATTTTTTATCCGATGGAGAATAGAATTTAAAATCCTTTGGGTGGAAATCAGGCGTCTTTCCAACTTTCCAGCTAGGTCATAGAGCTCGTTAAAATAGTATGTTTCTTTATTCTCTATCTTGCTAGGAAAATGGTGTAATGGTGTATTCGTTTGTTTGCCTTAACCACAATTCTAAAGATACCGATTTCCTGTGAGTTCATTATCTCTCGCGAATAAAACTTTTGTTCACGAATTGAAGAAGTGAAACAATCTTATAAGATATTAAAAGCTTTATAATGTTTAGTTAAGATCATTGATGATTTATTCATGGAAACTAAATTAAGCTGCCAATATCTGGGGGAATAAACGTATCATCAATTAATTTGGAAGCTGGAATATTTTCATCTTGAATATAACTTACTTATGTATGAAAAAAACAATCTTTCGATTTATTGCCTCGTCTGAAAATAATTAAGAAAAATATTGTGTTAAAAAATTGACATGTCAATAGCCCTTTTGATAGCACGATGTGTGGGTGTGGTCTGGAGGAGGAAATACTCGATCACGTATTTTAACTGTTTCAAGGACCTACCTCAAGGTCACCTTGCAGCTTTTTTTTCAGAAATATATACAATCCCTTGTTTAAATATCCTCCGTTCCCCCTTTCTATATAGAATGTTTTTTTGTCATCTAATAGGTGTGGGCTGAAAAACATCTGGTGTCCCCGTGGCTGGGCTCACCCTATATTGGTGGGGTGTATCTTGGCCGGGGGGATGTTATTAGATGAGCCCAGACCTTTTGATTGCTTCTGTTTTTTAATGGATTATTTTTTTAATGTGTTCTTGAAATGTGTCTAAATGTATTATGTACATACTATGTTGCTATCAATAAACCTGTATTTATTTATTATTTATTTAATAATCCAAATAGTCGAAACACTTTTTCAAAATATATTCGTTATAAAGTTTTCAATAAATGTTTCGAATCGATGACATATTTTCACAACACAATATGAGAATAGGTTGTGAAATGCTAGAAAAATAATAGATTCATACGAAAGAGCATCTGAAAGTAAAATAATTTAAGAGTCACTGGTAAGCGAACCTTTCGATTCTGAGCAAAATGAATGCTTACTAACGAATGTTCCAAAAATGTAAACATATTTTGAATGATTTTTCAGTATTTACTATAGTATATTCAGTATTTCCTATAGTATATTCAGTATTTACTATAGTATAGTATATTCAGTAGTTACTATAGTATATCTAAAATTAAAACATCAAATTGAAGGATAAACGTAAAATTATTATATTTATCGCAAATTCTGAAATTGATGGCCGTTCTGGTTTATAACGTGGAATCACAAACATCACGAATGGTTATAACGTGGAATCACAAATATCTTCTTTCAATCGCTGGTTTCAATGCGTTAACTGTTGCCGGTTTTGTCCCGTAAGCTTTATTTTTTTACAATTCACCATAAACAAATCAATCGGCGTGGAGGTTGTTAAAGGCTGCCTCTACTTCAATAGATCTGTTCGGCAAATTTACATCAAGATAAACCCTCAAATCACGATGGTATTAGAGAGATGCATCAACCTGCTGTAAATAATATTCCCCCTCCCCATAACACTTTACGAATGCCAAGTATGATAAATTTAAGTAAACTGCACGATGTAATTTATAATGACGGCTACGAGCTTATATTTTTTGTGAAACAATACATGATATCTGCCCAAACATTGGAAAAAATATTACTGACCTAATTTGATGAATATACTCGTATGTTTGTGAGTTTTATTTTATAAATCCAAAACAAAACGTTCAAGGATGGATATTTGATTGCACAACAGCACTATACAAGTAATTATGTTATCATTAATATTATTATAAACCGAGATATATTTGGAAAATGTTATGATAGTAAACAATATTAAAAAGCGTGTCACTGCAGGTAACAAGGTCAAGGGCGTATTTAGTACATTTTTTATGTACAAACATAAATAAGAAAGTAATAAGAGCAGAATCAATGAGGTACAAATACATGATTTGCGTTACTTGTCTGGTATTCAGGTGTTTGAAATAGTAAGATATTATCGGATAAAGGATAACTGTAAGTGATGGATTTTATTCAAGTGTTTGAAATAGTAAGATATGATCGGATAAAGGATAACTGTAAGTGATGGATTTTATTCAAGTGTTTGAAATAGTAAGATATGATCGGATAAAGGATAACTGTAAGTGATGGATTTTATTCAAGTGTTTGAAATAGTAAGATATGATCGGATAAAGGATAACTGTAAGTGATGGATTTTATTCAAGTGTTTGAAATAGTAAGATATGATCGGATAAAGGATAACTGTAAGTGATGGATTTTATTCAAGTGTTTGAAATACTAAGATATGATCGGATAAAGGATAACTGTAAGTGATGGATTTTATTCAAGTGTTTGAAATAGTAAGATATGATCGGATAAAGGATAACTGTAAGTGATGGATTTTATTCAAGTGTTTGAAATAGTAAGATATGATCGGATAAAGGATAACTGTAAGTGATGGATTTTATTCAAGTGTTTGAAATAGTAAGATATGATCGGATAAAGGATAACTGTAAGTGATGGATTTTATAAGTAGAACTAAGAAAATAATCTTGACACATTTAGAAAATGAGTTGCAAAACACTTACGAAACAAACATATTTGTTGGGAACGAATGCAGAGCAAGGAAAGGATAGACCGAGAAAATAATGGAAATAGATAGTTGGAAAATTCTAAACTAATTATAAAGCCAAATATATGAGAAAAAGGAAAAAATACATGGTAGATGTGGAAGAGTGGAAATCTATGTGTATGTTTATAAAGGTTTGGAGATCAATCTTCTCTGTCTACCCCCAAAAAGGGCATGGCGTGATGATGTTTGTATACGTATTGTTATAAACAAGATGTTTTACTTGATCTTTACTTTTTATGTTATACTTACCAACAAAGAATACAGAATTGAATAATTATAAAAATTATTTAAAAAATCATAAAAAAACTTGGTTAAGTAACAAATACCGCCTACTTGAAAGAATCTTGTAGTTTTCACGAAAATGTTTTTAATATTTTAACAAAAAACATGCTTGGTAATATGTTAATGAATGTTTTTGAAATCTACTTTACAGCTTGATAAACTTACTTCAGAATGAGAGTACGTTTAGTACTTTTATGAGAGAAAAAATATTTCTTCCGAATTCGTTACTTTCTAAACCATACTACTCGTATTTACTTTTCCAGCAACGTCAAAGTTTAACACTTTCGTAGGACTTTTGAGTATGTTTCAAAGTAATCTTAAATAAGCTTTTAAAATCTTGCTTATTTGCGATTTTACCATATAATGATGAATGAAAGCTTCAAGATATTACTCTATAATAATTATTTGTTTTGTAACTTTTATCAAAACGTTAGCGTATGAGCAATAAAAAAGCGTTTTGTTTTTATTTCTAGGTAGTATTTTTATTATAAAATGTCAAGCGCATTTTATTGTAGAATAAATAAATATAACTCACTTATTATACCTTTATAGAAATTACTATGGAGTCTTTGCTACACTATAACATACAAGAGGAAGAAAAAAATAATCGATACCTCTATTATATAATCAGTGTTAGTTTCTAATTTCCACGCTCTGTTTCACAAGACTTCATTCAATTTAATTTATTTTCAAAATAATAAGATATGAGACGTCTCTGAGTGCTAAACTTATTTTTTTATTAATTCTTGACAACATAGTGTATTTTTTCGTATCGCTCGTTATGTTATTTGTTAAACTAAAATGTATGACATTAACTACAATAAATCATTACAATTTACGATTCGCAATTCATGAGATTTTTGTCTTTTAACTGGGCCATAATATGAACAAACATGACCTTTATCTGCATGCCGACTAATTGACTCAAAAAAATATATTGATGTTTAGGCAAAATTCAAATATACGTAGAATTTCAAATGATTTGATGATAGTATATAAAAACCTTTTCTAACGTCAAATATTGGATTTTTATAACATTAAGTAGTGGAGAAACCAGTATTTATATTACTCAAACGTTTTGACCTGTAGGATACGAATATTGTATACCTACACCAACCTGATCGCTCAATATTTATTACAATATATATTTTTTTGTATTTTGTATTAATACTATCTATTTATCAACTGCATACGGTCTGTCTAGAGTCTGAACTTTATCAAATTGTCATATGATCACAGAATAAATATATTTAAACTAAAAAAAAATCGTGGATAAACTGTCCACATCTTTTCGAATAAATTATCCATCTACAATTGGTTTTATTTAACTTTTCGTCGTGTTTAAAAAATTCTAGGCATACCTCATATGCCAAGACTCTTATAATATCCCATAAAATAACACGCGGCTACAGAAGTTCTAGGCTTACCTCATATGCCAAGACTCTTATAATATCCCATAAAATAACACGCGGCTACAGAAGTTCTAAGCATACCTCATATGCCAAGACTCTTATAATATCCCATAAAATAACACGCTGCTACATCAGTTTTTAATTCATATTTTTTTAATTTTATATTGTATCTCAGTCCTCAGGCTCGAAGTGCAATTATTTGACTGATTTGAAAGTCTTTATGAGAAAATAATAACTCATCAATTTCCTTTTTCCTTTAATTACTTCCCAACTTCACTTAATATTTGACATGCTATGTATTATGACTTTATTTATGAATTTGTATTTTTTTTGCCGACTGTTTAAATTTCTAATTATTATGTGGATCTTTATTATCTGTTCACTCTTAAATATTATTCTTGACAAATTAATTATACTCTACTGTTCCTGAATAAAATAAAACTGAAAACCGGAAACATTATTTTAATTAATGGACACGATATCAGAAGTTTTGGTGTACTTTTGAAAAGCGTGATTATTAACAATGACAGCTAAGTTTGATTGTTTTCCGTTTAACAAGTAGTTTCTTTTGACTTTTAATGAAAAGAAAGTTTTAAAATGTCTGTGAGAAAGTAGTTAAAAAATTTTTTTTAAATTAGTCATATAAATGTAAAAAACACATTTGATACATCCATATAAAATGTTTTAAATTATCAATACTATTTAAAATCTATTTGTTTGAAGATTTTTACGGCTATTTCCCACTAGTTTAATTTTTTTCGGGGTTGTTACCGTGTTGAATTGGTTTAAATATGAAATACGCACACATCCATAACATATATAATGTATGAAATTATCAATATTGTTTAAAACCTTTTTGTTCGAAGATTTTCACCGCTGTTTCCCACTAGTTTATTTTTTTTCGGAGTTGTTACCATATAGTTGGCTTAAATATGAAATACATATACATCCATATAAAATGTATCAAATTACCAATACTATTGTATTTAAAATCTATTTATTCGAAGATTTTTAAATATGAAATACACATACATTCATAAAAAATGTATCAAATTACCAATACTATTTCAACCTATTTGTTAGAAGATTTTTAAATATGAAATACACATATATCCTCATAAAATGTATCAAATTACCAATACTATTTAAAACCTATTTATTCGAAGATTTTTAAATATGAAATACACATATATCGATATAAAATATGTCAAATTACCAATACTATTTAAAACCTATTTGATCGAAGATTTTTAAATATGAAATACACATACATCCATATAAAATGTATCAAATTACCAATACTATTTAAAACCTATTTGTTCGAAGATTTGTTCGAAGATTCCCACTAGTTTAATTGAGTTTAATTTTTTTCGAAGTTGTTACCGTGTTAAGTTGACTTGAATATGAAATACACATACATCCATATAAAATCAATATGATTTAAAACCTATTTGTTCGAAGATTTGTATGGATGTTTCCCACTAGCTTATTTTTTTCCGTGTTGAATTGGCTTGAATATTTGCTGACGTTTTGAAGAGGTTGTAACCTTCATCTTTAGCGGAATTAGCAAAAACAGTTCGGTAATATTTTTTGACAGTACGCTGAGGATGAAGACTGTAACGCCTTCAAAAGGTTGGCTATAACTTAATAATCAAGACGGCAACAACTCCGGATTTTTGTAAACCACTTAAACAAAATAAATCCACAATTAGCGTTATCTACATTATCTAAAAACAGGTTAAATGTGAATTGGGCATTTTTTGCAAAAAAAAAATCTTTAATAGCTTCTCGAAATAATAAAGTATTTAATCTAAATATGCCAACATTTTTCTCTATGATTGAATTGCTTTTACATTTCAAACAATGAATGTAAATTATGTATGTCTTTAAAAAACAAAATTTCGAAAGCAAAGAAGTTTAGATATTCATAATTCATGTATGTATCTTACACGGTTCAACATACGCGGTTAAACCAACAGAGTTCAGCAAATACAGTTGAATTTAATATTAAAGAGTTGTTGCCGATGAATATTATGAAATAAATTTTTTTTAGTCGAGTTTATACTAAATATTTTCGACGAAAACTGAGAGTTCTTTGTTTACATACAATTTTAATTAAACTTAAACCTGATATGCCTTAAGGCTTTTTATCCCAGTCTACAGAATCAATAATCTTTCTATACTATGTGGTCTGAGTCATAAAAATATTTTATCAAGGAGATGAAGTTTTCTTGAATCAAAGGCGATAGGCGTTAACAGCGCCTGGATATGCGTTAACAGCGCCTGGATATTTACATCAGATATTATAAATTTTAAGAAACATGATAACATTTGTAAAAGGTCTCTAAAATGTTGTATCGCGTAGTTTGGCTTACGATGCCGACGTTTCGAAAACGTTGCATTTTTCATCGTCAAGCCTTGTTCAATAGTCAAGGTTTTTTTTTATTTCACCTGGCGAGTATATTGCCATGTGGCAATCTCTTCCAACCAGCCAGAAATATGTTTTTAATGGGCCTTACGTGAAAACCAGACTGGAATTCCATTTAAAAAATCGAATCGGGGATCGAACCCGTAACCTCCGGATCGGCAGACAAGCGTCTTACCACCAGGCCACGGAGGTCGTCATAAGTGAGTGTCAGATACAAAAAAAAAATTAAACTTTTAATGATAACATTGAATGGATTAAAACTCAGTTTTATATTTCTTTCGCATTACAAGTTTGGGGAAAGTAATATTATCCTTCAACAAATAGCATACAAAAGTTGTAAGATGCTTAGCTTCCAGCCTAGGGCATCTGGTTCGATTCCTGATGGTGTTTAAGAAAAGTAATATACTTAGTCTGGCTAAGAATTTCTCGAAGAGTTTATTGTTGCCTCTCCCGGCGCATTTGCATGGTACAACATGTACCATAATGGGCCGCTAATTACGTCAACACTCAAATGATTCTACACACAAATGTTAAATTTATGGGGCATACGTGATATCTTCCGTGGGCTAGTTGATAATGCGCTGATTTCGGGTTCGATTTCCAATGGTTACCACAAAGAATATTAAAGTGTCCCAGTTTGTCTGGTATAAATTCTAGGACGAGATAGACGTGTTGCTACTATCAACGTTCAACAATACTTTAATACTTGTCTTTTCCAGTGCCCGAATGGAAATAATAGCCTCGAATACTGGAAGCTAAAATAATTTTGGCTCCTAATTACGTTCTTCAATATGTCTTCATTATCAATTCGGATATGTTAATGAGTGTCATACGAAGGCATGGATGAGGTTGACTATGCACTAAAGTGTTCACTTTACCGATCTGGTTTTATTGTATTGTATATTACACTCGTTGTATATCATACAACCAAAAACATGTTAAAAAAGCCTTGAGTGAAAACCAGACTAGAACCTTTCATTAAAAAGCTAGGTAACAACAAGAATCGAATCCGCAACATCCGAGCTGGAAGACAGATGCCATATAACTAGGTCAAGCAAGTCATTGGAATGAACGGAATGTGCATGGTAAGAGAAATGATTAATAACTATGATCAAGAAATTAAACGTGCGCAAAAATAGCCACAAATCATCATTTTGAAAATAGATTCAATAAGCCCGAATGTTTACTCGTCGATAACTCGACCTCAAAATTGGACGGTAATTGCATCATTGATGTTGGCCACTCCTCAATAAACGGTTGAAGTTGGCAGCAATTTTATTAACATAGTTTTCTGTTAACGTCTTTGTAATACTGTTGTGTTTGTGATTGTGGAGAATTTAGGGTGCATATATTTTCAGTTATTTTCAAACAGGGATAAAAATATTTTTAAATATTCATTCAATGGAAGTAAATAAAATTTCTTTATTCAAACATTCATTCTATTGTAGTAATTGAAGTCATAACATCTATTCTTTGAAAATTAAGTTGATAGTTTATAGGAACATTTTTAAAATCATTTATTTAAGTAACTAACACATTATTTTCAGTACTAACTTGGACGTACGGAAGTGAAATGTGAATATGAAAAAATATTGAAAAATACCAAACAAATGCGTTAGAAATACTCGTACAAACATACATAATAATGTGATACATAGGGTGGCAATGTTTGACAGAATACTTAATGAAGTGATTAGGGATTTATAATAATTTAATGCTGATGTGTTGAGTTAGATGAAAAAGAATACACTAAGATGGTTTTGGACACGTGGAATGGATGAATGAATAAAGACCTCAAAAACAAATGTACATTACAAATATGATAAGAAGGCGTGGTAGAGAAAAATCAGGGAAAGTTTGGATGGATCATAATATTTTTAAAGAAGGAAATGTAAGAGTCTGGAGAGATCTCAAGAGCTTTATTAGAAGGTGTGTGGATGTAGAAGTGAAGTATGTGGGTTGAGATAGTAGTCTCATGCTCTGTTTTTCCTGTTCATCCCTTCAAGAAAACGTTAAGATGGTATGTATGTATGTATTTTGTGTATAAATTTTGTTTTGAATTACGCTTTTCAATATATTCTCTGTAAAATATAGATATACCTGTGGTTTCTGTGGTTCCGGCAAATGACTGTCGACGGTTAAATATCTATATTATATGAAAGTGTTCTCTTGAGATTACATTGTTTTGGTTTATATTGTTTTTCACATATTATATTATATATAAATTACGTTCATTTTACTCGAGTAATATTTAAATTTCATCGAATGCCTCAAAGTGTGAGAAATATTGATGTTTCACGTAGCTTTAGAAAAAACTTGAATAAAATCATTTTTAGGAAGTCAGAGATCAAAATTTATATTACTTATGGACAATACACACATAAACTACACTCCACCTATAGCCGAATGTGTTACTTTGAAATATCGGAAGATGTAAAAATAACTAAATGAAAATTAATATAGTGAGTTTCCTCAAAGGTGCAAAAAGGATATATATTTTCTTACTTCTTATGGGCAAGGGCATTGGTATTTTTTCCCAATCTTTGAAATCCCACTAAAGATTTAAAATCTACAAAGGTTCCTTTTGTAGTTTGTCTTCCCTTTGTAAGTATTTTGTGGTTTTCTTACCAAATTTGTTTTTCTTTAGGTATCAAAGTAAAGGAAAAATCTACAAATTTGATGAAATACAGATATATAAAAGAAAATTCACAAAACAGAGTGTTTTATTGATTCTTAAGTAACAATTTCTGTCATGCGGGCCCTCAACACGACAGAAAAGGTTATCCAAAGCTTGGAGAAATTAATATTGCATTATAACATGAAGAAACAGCATATTCAGTGACTGACTGAGCTTTGAAATAATATTTAATGCAACCAGGTTGAAAGCTCAAACTTACATATAAATTGACGACCTCTGTATTCTTGTTGGTAAGATGCATGTCTTCTAACATGAGGGATGTTTGTTTGAATCCCGTTAATATCCATTTTTTTAAATGTTCACAGTCTGAATTTGTATACTCTTACGACCTCTGTAAATAATTTTTGGTTGGATTGAAAAAATTACCACATGTCATTAAATCGTTCAGGGTGTATTTATTATAGTCAACGAAAATGTTATCAAATAAATTTACAACACTATGTAAAAAGTGAGTTAAATTGAATTAATAATTAGTAAGAATATGTCAATATTTGTGTTAACTATTCCTCGGTTTACACGATTTCAATTCAATGCATTTAGCAAGAATATTTTTTAACAGAATATTTTTTCCTTATTATTTGAATTTATCTAATTAATATGCACACTACACACAAACACATATACTGCAGTATACCTACACTTAACATGTTACTATTACATATTGGAAGAACTACAAAGGTTTCTTTGTAGTTGGTCTTTGTGTATGTATACGACAAAAAGGGAAAAGTTATTAATTTTTATTCGGCTCCAATATTTTTGGTCTGGCAGAATTTTACATTTTATGTACCCGTAATTGTGTGATTTTTTTTTAGAATATTTAATGTAATTTATTGGTACAGCACCGTACAAAGCCTGTAGACTATGTGGAGGGCTGCCGCTCAATACTCGGAGATTTCGACTCACTTTATGCTTTTCCGGTGAAAAGTAGCAGGGTGAAGAGATTCCTCTTTAGCAGATAGTAGATGGTCGTAATTAAAATACAGTTGACGTTCGAGAAACTGAGAATATATTTTTGGTGTTTTGCGCTCCTTATGTGCAGCGAATCGTTCATCGTAAGTTCCTATTTTCGCCCGTGTATGCCGTCGTGGCTTGCGAGATACATATTACATATTTCGTACGTTTTTGCTTGCATGTGCCGGTCGACTTTTGATAGTAGCTCTCGCGAAGGCCAAACATAAGGAACATTTCATTATAATCGGTACACGGCAAGTACATCAAACAAAACATCTTTAAATATTAAACAAAACAAGAAAACAAATAAATCATGTTTTGGGTAACGCACATGTCCGATACATTATTCTTAATGTTCGTATGTGGAGTTCTACAAAGTATAAGATGAAACGTTTGAGAAAATTAATATTAATATTGTGAATTTATTTTCATTCATTCCCATGATACCCCTTCACATATTCAAACTATGGCCTACGAACTATGGCCTACAAAAAAATATCTACGATATCTCTATATGAGAGAGTTTGGTGTCTATCCGTGGCTTTATCCTACTCAGTTTCTGCTGGGCATGCTCGGGTATAACTCCTTGAGCGTAAGAAGAGATCTGCGTCTCCTGGTATACGTTGTCAAACTCGTTCGAGGAGTTGTAAGCTGTCCAGCATTACTACAAAGATTAGCGTTAAATGTTCCTAACAATAACACTAGACTGCGCCGGCAAGAACTATTCTCAATAACATATGCAAGAACGGGTCTTCCAGCCGCTATGCCTGTTGGAAGGGCCTTAACTCTTTTTAACGGGACTGCTTCGAATATTAATATATTTCATATCACATTACCAAAAGCAAAAGTAAATTTTCTTCTTAGATTGAGCGCGTTAGAACATACTTAAGTGACTGTGAATATATGTGTAATTTCTAAGTCAATATACAGATCAGAGCATCTGTTGAATAGTTATTTCCCCAAAATCTCCCCGCTCTTGGCCGAAATAATACCTAGCCTTCCCCTCACCCCTCCCGCCTCCAACCGTTGAAGTGTCTATATCGGTACCAGTCCGAACAGCATTTAGTCTTGTTTGCGCTCCCCTGAAGATGAGGTGAAAGCCTTGAAACCGGTAGGGTTATACCGTCATAAAAAAGTGGAATAAACAGTGTTTGTTAAAAATAAATTACAATGTCTTTAAACCTCCACAACGTTAATGCCTTAACTATAAACAACATGTGTATCATATGTTTGTGTGTTTATACTCGTATGTATGCACATGCATAATTTTTTATTTTATATATTGTAATAAAAAAAAAATCTGTGTAATTTTTCTTCTTTTGTAATGTCTTGTATTTTTCAAAGTAATTGAGTTAAACCTGTTTTGAAAAAATAAATAAATAATATCTTTTTGGTTTGTTGAAGCCCACCAGGTTGTTCAAGGAAATTGTAACATTATGCAACATAATTAGAACATAGACTCATTTATCATTTCGGGGTATAGACTCATTATTATTATCCTAAGCTCGACAGCCCTGGGTGGGCCTTGGCTGAATCCAGGAGCTTCCTCCATTCTTGTCTGTTTGATGCCCTTATTCTCCAATTTCTCACTGGCAACACCGATGCATCCGTGTTGACACTGTCCATCCATCGCATCTTGGGCCTTCCTGGTCTTCTACGTCCCTGTGTTACTGAGAGCGTGAGGCGTTTTGTAGGGTTGTCGTCGTCCATTCTGATTATGTGACCAGCCCATCTCAAGCGCCCTACTCTGACGGATCTGATCACATCGGGCTCTTTATAGATATCATATATCTCTTGGTTATATCGACGACGCCAACCATTGTGGTCTCTCACTGGGCCGTATATTGTCCTAAAAACCCTTCTTTCAAATGCTGCGATGGACCCTTCAGTGTGTTTTGTCATCACCCAAGTTTCAGAGGCATATGTGAGGACTGGTTTGATCAGGGTCTTGTACAATAGTGTTTTTGTGGTTCTTCGCAGTAATTTGGATCTTAACTGTTTTTGGAGAGCGTAGTAACATCGGTTTGCTGCCATTATCCTTCTGTCAATTTCTTCTCGGGTGTAATTATCACTGGTAACTGTTGAGCCTAAGTATGTAAATGAATTAATTATTTCAAAGTTGTAATTTGCAGCTGAGAAAACCAGGGGGTATGGATATGTGGTATTAGAAGCAATCATCAATTTTGTTTTATCTTCATTTATGACGAGTCCCATTATTTTTGCTTTTTCCTCCAATGCTACAAACGCTTCACGGGTAGCTTCGAGTGACCGTCCCACAATATCTATGTCATCTGCATAGGCGAGTAGCTGAACTGACTTGTAGAATATAATGCCTCTGGTATCTATTTTTGAGTCCCTTATCACTTTTTCTAGAGCCACGTTGAATAGGAGACATGCCAAGGCATCTCCCTGTCGTAGGCCATTATATGTCTGGAATGGTTTTGAGAGGTCTTTGTCGATTCTTACTTTGGTTATGGTTGGGCTCATTGTTGCTCTTACAAGTCGTATCAGCTTATTTGGTATATTCAATTCGGACATTGCCTTATACAGTTCTTTTCTATTTATGCTGTCATAGGCCGCTTTGAAGTCAATAAACAAGTGGAAGGTGTCAATATTGTATTCTTGGCACTTTTCTAGTATTTGCCGTAGGCCGTGGATCTGGTCAGTTGTGCCTTTGCCTGCTGTGAAACCACATTGGTAGGCACCAATGATTTTCTCAGTGTATGTCGAGAGCCTTGAAAAGAGGATATTAGAGAGTATTTTATAGACTCATTAGTCCTCTTAAAACAAATAAATTATAACTGTTTTGTAAAACTAAAATAATTCATTCACTCATCGAATGGCATTGTAGCATCGAGATTCTGGTCTCGTGTACTTGCTTATGTCGGTCAAGACACGTAGCTCGTATATCTGAACATAGATTTTCAAGAAATATCCTCTTTGGTAAGCTGATGTAAGGCAGAAGAAAGCACGGTGAGAAGCGCACGAGATATAAAGACGTACTGCATGAGACATTTAAAAATACCGGTAGCAAACAGCAACAGATCAACCTGAATTGTGAAGAATTAGAGCAAGTTATCACGGACCCAACGAAGCAAAAAAACACAGATAAATTGCAAGCACTGAAACTCTTCTCTTTATATGCAATAAGATATGTCTATCACAAATTGGCTTATGAAGTGGCGTTATCATCTTCGGTGGCACCAAAGTCAAGTACCCTGAACCCTCCTCTTTGTATTGTACCTTCTATTATACTCATCACGGGTAATGGACAATCATTTCATCTTCAACGTATCCAAAGTGGTGGTGCGGACATTTTGAAGAGCATCGCTGGGAAACGATCTTCCCTTCAGACCCAGTAATCAAGCCTTGAGGTTTGGAACTACTGTATTGAAAAACTCAAAGTTCGTCATTGTATGCCCTGGAAATACTATCGCATGTGTAAATGTGTAAGGCAAAAACATTTTCACATGTCTATTGCGTACTTGTATTGTTATGACACTTAGATATTTAAACATGTTCATGATTTGTAGAAAATATTCTGTATATATTATATTTAGAGCTTCCTCAAATAACATTTTGAAACACGTATTCATGTTTGTTTTGGAAAATTTAAGAGTAGAGATACTAAAGTTTCACATAATCTACTCAAAATGAAATAATATTTTGTATGTCTTGCACTGAAACTCGCACAGTCCATGTGCAAATTAGTTTTAAGTAGGTCAAAATGCTTTTAGAAAACAAGTTTATTTTGAGAATTTCGTCAAAATTCAGAATGAACGTTTCATAAAATGTTTATTATAATAAGTTGAAAGCTTAAAATATACAATAGTTTAAATTATTTAAGCCTTATAATGCTGATATTATTGTGAGGTAAAATAACCCATAGTCAAATTTGAAAGTATTGGTTGGTAACTTGCGGTTTATATCGCGTATTGTCTTTTTTTTTATGCTCAAAAAGTTTCGGCGCGTCAATCATATGTTAGATACAAGTAAAAAAAATTGTATTTCAGAACAATAATTATTAGAAAAATAGTACGTTTTCTTTCTTTTACGTTTTTTTTTATTAACATTATATATCGTTCTATTATAAGTACTAAAATAAATTTGTATAAAAAACGTTGTAAAGACGAATCAAAAAACAATTTAAGGGCAATAAATTTATCAATTTCATTAAATCGAAAAACCTCTTCAAGTAATTAATTTTAAAGATTCAATAACCCTCATTTTAGAAAATTGTGAAAGATAGAAAATGTGGTAACAATTTGATTACATTAAATGAAAACTTTATTAAATTTATTCATCATTATATTAGGTGTTAACATAAGTTGTGTCCGTTTTTTTCCAATTTAAAAATGAGCACCAAAAGTAAAACAAAATGGTAAATGTTATACGTCACTCAAAAGACAATTTTTCGTTCTATAAGATATTGTGTTTGATATTACGTTACATATATTATTTATTTGATTACAAGCCATCAAAATGGAATGTTAAGTAGATGAAAGTGAGCATTTTCGACACATCCTTCTGTTCGCGTTCAATCGAAGGAATAAAGCTGCCAAAGCTACTTTATATACAAATGAACATAACCTCTCACATGTTAATTTGTATATAAAGACACTGTTGTGTCGTTAATTAAATAAATAAAGCTGCTCGCGATATTTGCGAAGTGTACGGTGAAGATGCTATGAATGAAAGGATAGCTCGTTAAATACGGTAATTTCGACCTGAAAGACATGAAGCGTTCCAGACGACCAGTGTACTTCGATGAGGACCGCTTAAACTATATTATTCATGAAGATCCCCTTCAAATCACAGTAGAATGGGCTGAGCAGATGAATTGTAGTCACATGACTGTATACCGCCATCTTAAATCAATGGGAAAAGTCCAAAAGTTCGGCGCTCGGGTTCCACATGTTTTGAGTGAAAACAACAAAAATCAACGTTCTGTTACACCACTGGAAATACCATTTATTTAGAATCTATTTCTAGACCAATGCGTCACTATTTTAAAACGTATCTCCCCCTAAAAAACATCATCCTGATAAGATATAAAACCACATGTCCGTGTGAACATCCTGTTACGACATTGCTTTCGGGTATATATACGGGTACCTCCTTCAGTTCCCCGTCTTATAACTTTGTCTTCACTACTGTTAATACTGTACTATACTGTGTGTTCGTTTTTGAAATCAATAAAACATCTTTACATTGAAACTTCAATCTTTCACTTTGAATCAAGTATCATCGCTACCTTTGGTCATCACTGCATCCCTAAAACGAATAACTACCTGACGAGTTATTCACAACAGAGTTCTATCTACCGATAGCCCTCTACGAGGATCATTCTTCGAAAGGAACTTCGTATAGGAGACGTCCATATACTTAATAACTTCGTACTGATTGATCTTCAACCGTTCTCTTTATTCTTCTGAATAATTGGGAACGTAACATTGGTGTCAGAAGTGGGATTGCTTCGAGATCACATCGAGATAACATCGTGATAAACACACTTCAACTTCGCAGACGTTTTCTTCAAACTCTCTGGTAACAACTCTGGATTCCAGCCACCGAGAAATCAAGAATCGAGTCTTCTAAGACGAATCTGCTGAACCTGTGTTTGCCGTTGCTGCTTGCTGTTCAAAACCGTCGCTGGTTGCTTCTACTGCTGCTGCTATCTGCTGCTGCTGCTGCTCCTGCTACAAGATTTTGACTAGAGAAGGTACACCTCTACTCAAGAAAATCTACATTGGAAGATTTACGACACTATGAGCCTCTCTGTGTTCCTGTAAGTACAGATTTTAATTCGACATTGTTGTTAGATCAAATTTCATCTTTTTTTTATATACCTTTGTAAATTTTGTATTTGATATTTTTTTTTATATATTTATTCACACTAAAACTCAAAAATGAGTATTGAAAAGAAGGAAAACCAAACATTCATATGTTCAATTTCTGATCTCATGAAATTTATTAAACCCTTCGATGGAAATAGGGAAGACCTTATACCATTTTTGCAAAATTGCGAACGAGCATTAGAATATGCCACGGAAATTCAACAACCGACATTGCTCTCGTATATTCTGTCTCAACTAACTGGCAAAGCTCAAGTTGCATGTTCTATGAAAAGAATTAATACTTATGAACAATTAAAAATATACCTCAAGCAAAACTTCTCAGATTCAAGAACTCCAACTCATTTGTACATTGAAATGCAACAATGCAAACAAAAGCACAACGAAAATGTAGCATCTTACATGCTTAGACTAGAGATGTGTGCAAAAGAATTGAAAACTACTATAAGTCATTGTACAGAAGATGAATCTGAACTAAAGGGAAAGTTCGCTTATGCAGACCATAGCGCACTAACACAATTTATCATTGGAGTTAATTCAAGGATATCAACCCTTTTACGAGCTCGTTGTCCTAAAAATTTAACAGAAGCTTTAAAGATAGCTCTGGAAGAGGAGGAGATAACAAATCTTCTCGAAGAGACAAGACATTTATCATTTCGCAGTAAACCAAACTGCAATACTTGCGGAAAAACGGGACATACATCGCATAATTGTTATCGTAATAAAAATAGGCATAATGATACAAGAAGAATTAACAATTTTATACCAAAACCTAACTTCCAGAATAAAAATAAAAAGCTCTGCAATTATTGTAAGAAATCAGGTCACCTAATAGAAAATTGTTTCAAAAAAGATCCATCCAAACGCGAGAAATATCTAAGAGACAAAAAAATGAGTGTGAATCTAATATCAAAAAACGTAGAGTCCCCGTTGTGGTGCATTTCAACGGAGGATTAGGTATAAAAAATGATAATGTACAATTTTTTGATTCATGTGAGGAAGCAAATAAAAATATTTTAGCTTTTTCCACCCCGCATGAACATAAGACATTTAACGAAAATGACATGTACTCTGACCAATCTATTATTTTAAATAATAATTATACTTCAATAAATGAAGTGGAAATTAATAAAAATCGTTTTGGGAATTTACCATATATAAGTTTGAAAATATGCTTCAAGAACATTGCTAAGACCTGCAAATTCTTAATTGATACAGGCGCTGCCATATCCCTTATAAAAAATGACGTCATAACATATTTTAAAAATAATAATATTAAATTAAAGTTGGGAATAGGCAAATTGCAAATAAAAGGCATTGAAAAATCTGAAACTATATCAGAAACGGAAGGTACTCTTATTTTAAAATTTAAAATTAAAGAAAATTATATTGAACAATTGTTTCACGTTATAACAGACATTAATCTCGACTTTGATGGAATTATTGGTAACGATTTCTTCATAAATAAACGCTGTAAAATAAATTACGAGTCAAATATGCTGAAAATAAGTGACAAAATTGAATTGCCACTAATGAAGAATACGTTCTTATATCAAATAAAGCCTAGGTCTGAAACATTCTTAAAAGTAGACGTAATAAACCCTGAAATTAAGGAAGGTTTAATTCTGGACCTTAATATAGGAGAGAACTTGAAAGTATCTAATGTATTAACAGAAGTCGATCGAGACAATAAGTGTTTAATATCATTAATAAATACGAGTGATAAAATAATTACTATACACAAATTAAAAGTGAAATTAATACCGTTTGAGTACAAGACTAGCGAAATTAATAAAATTAAAGTGTTAAATAAAAATTCAAAAATAACGGAACGCGTTAACAAAATCAAGAGTTTAATTCCTAATAATCACCTAAACTCTGAAGAAAATAAATATTTAAACGAAATATGTAAGGATTACGACGATTTATTCTTCATAGAGGGAGATGATTTGAGTTTTACTAATGCAGTGCAACATCAAATCATTACTTCCCATAATAATCCGATTCATACGAAAACGTATCGATATCCGGAAATACATAAAGAAGAAGTCAATAAGCAAATAAGCAGAATGCTTAATCAAAGGATAATAAAACCTTCTAACAGTCCTTATTCATCACCTATATGGATAGTTCCAAAGAAATTGGACTCATCTGGACAAAAGAAATGGAGACTAGTGATAGACTACAGAAAGCTAAACGAGATAACAATCGGAGATGCTTATCCTCTACCGAATATATCGGATATTCTCGATCAACTCGGAAAAAGCAAATATTTTACAACACTAGATTTAGCATCTGGGTTTCACCAAATTAAAATGAAAGAAGAAGACAGTCAAAAGACAGCCTTCTCAGTTCCTTCAGGACATTACGAATATGATCGTGTGCCATTTGGATTAAAAAACGCACCTGCCACTTTCCAAAGATTAATGGACAATGTATTAAGTGGATTACAAGGAGTAAACTGCTTTGTTTACTTAGATGATATTGTAATATATGCCAGTTCCTTGGAAGATCACCAAGAAAAATTGAATAAGATATTTCTTAAACTACGTGAATATAATCTAAAACTACAACCGGAAAAATGTGAATTCTTAAGAAAGGAAGTCGCATATCTAGGACATATAATAACGGATAAAGGCGTTAGTCCTAATCCAGATAAAATTAAAGCCGTAAAGAACTTTATAGAACCGAGAAATCCTAAAGAAATTAAACAATTCCTCGGATTGGTTGGATATTATCGTAGATTTATAGAAAATTTTGCAAAGCTATCTAAACCATTAACATCACTTTTAAAGAAAGACATCACGTATAATTGGACTGAGCATCAACAGAATGCATTTGATGATCTTAAAAATAAATTGATCACAGCACCCTTATTACAGTATCCAGACTTTAACAAACATTTTATTATAACAACTGATGCATCAAATTATGCAATTGGATCAATCTTATCACAAGGAGAGATAGGAAGCGATTTACCAATATGCTATGCTTCGAGAACGCTAAACGCATCCGAAGGTAATTATAACACAACTGAAAAAGAACTACTTGCTATCGTGTGGTCAGTAAAACAATTTAGACCATACATATATGGTAGAGAATTTACCATAATCACAGATCATAGACCCCTAGTTTGGTTATTTAATGCTAAAGATCCAGGATCAAAATTAGTTCGATGGAGACTTAAATTAGAAGAATACACATATAAAATTCATTATAAACCAGGAAAAATCAATTTAAATGCGGATTGTTTATCAAGACTACCTTTAAAAATATTAACTACGGGAGAAACATATAAAGACTTCTTAGACAAATTCCATAACGGAGAAACATTTAACGTTACATGTAATGAATTCGAAGAATACTTGTTGAAAACTAAGGATAAAGACATTGCTTATCCTACTGCAATAGATTTGGATGATGGAATTCCCTATTGTACAGATATTCTTTGTAAATCAGAGAATGCTGAAATATTCAAGTTGAACAGTCATGAACTGTATCAAACAGAAACTACTAGCGGAAATGCAAAAACCTATTATCATATATTTACCAAAATAAATCATTTTGACAAACCTTCATATCCCGACATATTTACTGCATTAAAAAATTTTAGAGATAATCTTATAATAAAAAATATTAAGACAATTTCTATATCTGATTTCGTAGATCCATTCAATATAATGGACTATCACAAAATAAAAGAATTAATAATGTTCGTATTTCACGACACAAATATAATCATTAACATATACAAAAATACAATTATAAGTGTTGAGGAAAATGATATACCTCAAATATTAATTGATAACCATGATGTACCTACTGCTGGACATTTGGGATTTTATAGGATGTACAACAGAATAAAACACCAGTACACCTGGCCTAGAATGAAACAATCAATTGAACTATATGTAAAAAATTGTAAAGAATGCCAACTGAATAAAGTTAACCGTCAAAATAACACTGCACCTATGGAAATTACTTCCACATCTAAGGAAGCTTTCGAAAGAGTAGCCCTCGATTTAGTAGGACCTCTTCCAGAAACAGCTAGACAAAATAAATTCATCTTAACACTTCAAGATGATTTAACTAAATTTAGTCAAGCTTACCCTTTAAAAAATGCTACTGCAGAAGAAATTGCAAGCAAATTTATAGACTTTTCATCATGCTTTGGTATACCTAAATCAATTTTAACCGACCAAGCACAAAACTTTATGTCGCAATTATTCGCAAAAGTCACAAAATTACTCAACGTAAAACATAAAAATTCTACCCCCTATATGCCTCAATGTAATGGAGCTTTGGAAAGAATCCATAGCACATTGAAGGATTATCTAAAACATTATGTAAATAATGATCAAACAAATTGGGACGAATTTCTATCAATTGCCATGCTTAGTTATAATACTAACATACACTCGACTACAAAATTTACACCTTATGAATTAATATTCGGAAAGAAAGCCATAATACCGAATAGTTTATATCGTAATGATACTCCAACATATAATGACTACTTCACTCAATTAAAATACAAGTTCTCACAATCTCATAAAATCGCTAGAGAAAACATAATTAGATCTAAAGAAAGATCAAAACAAAGATATGACGCTACTGCTAAAAATAAAATTAATTATAAAATCGGAGACCTAGTACTTATAAAAAATCATGTACGATTACGAAAGGCTTTATCAGCTAATTATAAAGGACCGTATGAAATCACAGAAGTGAATTCACCTATAAACGTTACCTTAAAAATAAGAAACAAATTCGTAAAATATCATATAAATGAGATAAAACTATACCATCAAGAGATTACTAATGTCGAATAAAGAAGTACCAATGCCAAATAAGAATAAAAATTGAATAAAAATTGAATGAAAATTGAATAAAAATTGAATGAAAATT
This sequence comes from Odontocerum albicorne, assembly GCA_949825065.1. Taxonomy (NCBI): domain Eukaryota; kingdom Metazoa; phylum Arthropoda; class Insecta; order Trichoptera; family Odontoceridae; genus Odontocerum; species Odontocerum albicorne. The sequence goes on along the minus strand of OX463847.1, from coordinate 40,108,706 downwards.
GAATAAAAATTGAATATTGGATCGAATAAAATTAATAAATGAACGTAAAATAATAATAAATACTCCTATAAAGAAATTAATAATAAAAATTTCATTTCAGACTGTTGACGCTACTATACTTGAGAACGAATTCTTGTTCACACATTGAAAAGATTAATAGCGGTAATGGGTTATTTTATGACGAGATAGGTAAAGTAAAAACCTACAATGATTATTGGAATGTGGTTACATATCAAGAAACGGAAAACATTATTCCACAACATGATATAATTTTAGATATCTACGGAAGAACCAATTTAATATGTTTAAAAGTTATCGAAAAAGATATGGGAAATACCTGTCGCTTAACATTAGCCGACATTAAAAGTGACATACAGAACATGAATACAAAGTTTGAATCAGTGATTCACCTGATAGGAAACGAACACCTCAAGAGAACTAAAAGAGGATGGTTTGATGGAATCGGGACTATGTTTAAAACCATTATCGGTACTTTAGATAAAGACGACGCAACATATTATGATAATGCAATCAATAAAGTAACAGAAGATGAGAAACATCTTAATGAACTCTTAAGAGATCAAACACAGGTCGTGACTTCAACAATACAGACATTCAACGAAACTATAGTCAGATTCAGAATAAATGAGATTGTCATGAATAGCAATCTACAGAAACTAGAACATTATGCAAATGACCTTAAAAAGGAGAACGTTTTATTAGATGCTAGAATAACTATAATAGCACAAATAACGTTATTGCAAGAAGTTGTAAAAAAGCTGGACCGACAGATCGATAACATGATCGAATCTGTTCTATTCAGTAAAAACAACATAATTCACCCAACATTATTATCCCCAACTAAATTTTACCAAGAATTATCTAAAAACATAGGTAAACTAACGCAAGGTCGCGAACTACCTATTCCTCCTACAATGGATAATATTCATTTGATAATGGATATTTCAACATTAACTTCATATTTTTATAAAACTAAAATTATCTATATAATTTCAATTCCATTAACAAAAATTCAGGAATTCCAATTATATAAGATCACCCCTTTACCAATACCACATAATGCAGATGAACCAAAATACTTCTCCCTAATTCAGAATGAATTTAAGTACATATGTTGGATTCACTCGCACAAAAATGCAATACATAAGGTTTAATGATCTAGATAGATGTAAAACGCTGACTGAAAATCATTTCTTATGCAAATTAGATGATGTATTTTCATCAACAGAAAATGGAGTCTGTGAGTCAAAATTAATTACCGAAAATCCTAATAAAATTCCACAAGATTGTATTACAAAAACTCTGTACGGAAATCTAAATATCTGGCACAAAATACTGCACAACAGATGGATATATGTATTGACCAATAAAGCAAAAATAACTATAGACTGTCCGCCTAAACCAATCGAAGAAACTGATGTAATAGGTACTGGACTATTGAAATTGGAGAAGAATTGCAAAGCATATACAAAAACATTGCAATTCATAGCTGAAAACGATATACAAACAAATATATCTGTAGTAACGAATAAATTTAATATAATAACGGAAGATTGTTGTATCAAAGAATCAAAGTTCAACGAAACTTTACCACATTTAACACCCTTAACCATAACTAATATAAATTTAGACGAATTGCGCGTTGCAACACATAAATTAAACGCAGTTCAAGATGAATTAAATAAAATTAATGAAAAACCCGTTATAGTAAAACATTCGCATTATTATGTAGCAATTATCTACACGATATTATCACTACTAGGATTACTAATGGGAATAAAACTATATAAAAGATTCTTTAAAAAACAGAATCATGATAGCGGATGTATCCAAATATTTAATCAATGTTATAATCCAAGAAGAAACTCTCGGAATAGAGAAAGAGAAAGAGAAAGAGATAGAAATAACTATCCAGCAATCTCATTAACAAATATCAATACAGGATACGATGACGAAGATAATAAACAAGAAGGTTTAGAAAGAAATAAGACTAGCCCTAGGATGGTTAGCAATCGATCTGCCTTACTTCGTGAAAACACGTTCAGTTAAATCGATCAAAAATAAATAAATAAATAATATTCAATAAAATAAAATAAATAAATAAATAAATAATATTCAATAAAATAAAATAAATATATAAATGAATAATATTCAATTAAATAAAAATATATAATGTTCAATTAAATAAAAAGGCATATATAATATAAAAACACATATTTAAATGAATATGAATAAATAATATATATATATTGAAATGGTAAACAAATAAATGAAATTATAAAAATATATCCCAAACGTTATAATTTTTGTCATGTTAAATTGTCATGGTCAAGAGTAGATACATAAATAAATATGTTTGTTTTAACGTTACTGTGTTAACGTATTCTTTACGATAATAAATAAAAATTTATCGATTTTTGACAAATAAAGTCATGTTTTAACGTTACTGTGTTAACGAAATCTTTACGATAATAAATAAAAATTTATCGATTTTGACAAATGATCATATTTTTAAACGTTACTGTGATAACGTATAATGCATTATTAAGTACGAAAAATGTACGAATTCTAGGTATGATCATACAAAAAATTGACGAAATTGTTATCTGTGGAAAGATACTTTTCTAAGAAATATATAAAAAGTTAATTAACAAGAAAAATCACGAAATATTTCATGTATAAGAGACATATTCATTGACGGTTTATCGCAGACTTTCATTGAATTGTTTCACTTATTGGAAACAAAATTATCTAAGTTGTTTCAAT
>OX463847.1:39961739-40105719 GCA_949825065.1 Odontocerum albicorne | reverse complement strand
ATATATATATATATATATATATATATATATATATATATATATATATATATATATATATATATATATATATATATATATATATATATATATATATATATATATATATATATATATATATATATATATATATATATATATATATATATATATATATAATTTTATTTTAACTGATCACTGTTCAATATATAATATAATATGTTCTTTTTTTTTTTGTTTAAGAATGGGCATACGCGTACTTTGTTTATTTCATCATAAAAAATATAAAGGATAAATATATTAAAAGCTTCTGAATACTAATACCATTGTTTTAGAATATTTCAAGAGTGAATTTGAAATTCGCATTTAACGAATTCCATTTAATTTATCACGTATAACAATGTTTAAACTTTCAGTTTATTTTTGCCCACGTATGAAACTGTAACTTGGTAAAAAGTAACATTATTGTTGTTAATAATACCATTGTTTTAGAATATTTCAAGAGTGAATTTGAAATTCGTATTTAACGAACTCCATTTAATTTATCACGTATAACAATGTTTAAATTTTCAGTTTATTTTTGCCCACGTATGAAACTGTAATTTGGTAAAAATGATAAAAGTAACATTATTGTTTTTAAAATGTCAATAATACCATTGTTTTAGAATTATTTCAAGAGTGAATTTGAAATTCCCATTTAACGAACTCCATTTAATTTATCACTTATAACAATGTTTAAACTTTCAGTTTATTTTTGCCCAAGTATGAAACTGTAACTTGGTTAAAAGGATAAAAGTAACATTATTGTTGTTAATAGGTTAACTACGAAAAAAATTTTGTGTTTCATATAATAATAACAGGACAATTTATATAGCGCCGTTAAGGAAGCAGACTCTCATCAAGGGTGATGGTAGTATAAAATGAATAAATGAATAGATACAATGGATATTTTAAGTAGAATGAAGAAAAGAGCTTCAAAATGGTTCGGACATCTGACTTAGGCAAGAATGACAAGACTATTATTCAGGTTAAAAATACGAGGGGTGCCGAGAACGTAGCTGATGGGACACTTGATCCAGCCACATTTTGATAGATCGTTAAGTGAGAGGTTTCAATAATGGAAAGTTGTGTATATTAATTAGGAGATGTATGAAAGTGGAAGTGGCGAAGTATGTATGTATGGATACATAAAAATGGAAATATGTTATCTTAGCCAAGTACGTAAGGGACACGGAGAGATGGCATGAATGTATAAAAAAATATAAAATGTATTACTTTAACTTTGTAATATTTTTGAATATTAAGTTTGTTGATGAACTCGATAAAATCAATTGATGGACTCCGTGGCTTATTTGGTAAGACGCCTGACTTTTTAAAAAAAGGATTCCAGTTTTTTCCACTTAAGTCTCTCCAACATCATAAATGTCTTCTTATTTGAGGAAATTTAAAAATAAATTCAACACAATTCATTCTTCAAATATTTTCAAAACAAGTTATGCAAGCTTTCAAAGTTGAATAATATACAACGTACCTTAAACTTTGTGCGAAGAACTTTTATGTCGTCTCAGAAAAAAACAGTCTTAGATTTTTTATTATTACACTTTCAACAACGTTGAATTTTTTTTTCACGTTTATGTCCTTTTTTATTCTATCAAAAACTTAGAAATAAATACTCACAATAAAAAGCTTAAAAAACGACTTTTAACCACTAGTCATAGAAAAAATTAATAAATATAAAATTACTGAAATAACTTGCCTGATTTTTAAATAAAATAAAAATACAAGTTAACTCTAAAAACTAAACAGCATCTATGTCTCAATATTTTTTAATAAACACAAATAAAATATATTAATTGTCTCTAATTATAATAACGTTTTACGATGTTCATTTATATATTTCTAATGTTATTTTTTCGTTATTGACACTTGGCATAATCAAAACAAACCGCTGTCAATTTTCAATTGACAAATCGTATGTATACGCCTGGAACCGAACGAACGAACATCAAGTGTCCCCCGGCTTTACCGTACCGCGTCGCAAAGCGCGCCATACTAAGAGCTTCGAGTTTCAGGCAAGCTTTCAGAGCAAGTCACTACGGCGTAGACAGGCGCACACTTAACTACTGCAAGTAAGTATGAGAGGAGTCGGGTTAACTTGGAAACTTGAGTTAAACAATAATTGGGGATATTCAATGTAAAGGTGGGATGACATATGTACTTATAAATTTAATTAATTGTAGAATAAATTTCGAATACAATCCTTTGCAATATCAAGGATGTTCCAAAATTCACCGAAGTATTTACAAATCTTATAATTTGTATATTTTTATAGTATTCATAAATAGTTTTGTAATGGACGCCAAATTCATGTACTATCTCTTCTGTATAATATATTTAACTGTCCCGCCGCCCTATTTTATCTCACCGAAAAACTTGACTTTCTTTCCGATCATGGACGTGCGTTATGCTCATATAGAGATTTGTTTATTGGCCATCTCAGTTTACTGCTCTTCTTTTTTTACGTCGTCCTTTACTTTCCATGCAGTGAGACAGACTCTGGAACCAGTCACAAACGAATGTTAGATTCAGTCCATCCATGGCATGCTTTAAGAAACGACTGAAAAAACTTTTAATTTCTAGTCAGTAATATAACGTGTTTCCTTCCTATTTTTTGTCTTCTCCACCATCCCTTCATTTTTCCTTGATTGATTATGTATTACTTTATATGAACAATGTTCGGGTAATTGTTCGTCTTTGTGGGGTTTATGATCATATGCTCATGTAAGATACATGTTCATGAATTCCGTTGGGATGGGTAGTCATTTGAATGTTTTATGCGAGAGTGGGATTTGATTTGTTTGCTTTTGTCTGGTTGGCTGGAAGAGATTGCCACCGGGCAATATGTTCACCAGATTGGTTTTGCAATGACGTGTAAATAAATAAATAAAATTAAAAGTTTTAGAAAAATGAAAATTCAATCACTTTCCTTGGGTAATTTCACTGTTAGTATTAGGGTAAACCTGGGGCAAACGGACACGCTTAACCTGGGGCAAACGGACACGCTTAACAGTGTCCTTCTGCCCCCTTACAAAGGGGCATACGGACACCTAATCACTATCTTCAATATAACATCGTACATATCTGAAAACAGGGTATTCTCCATTTGAATCACATGCAACGTGATACCAGACATTACACTCAAGGCACTGAACCCAATTTTTTCCCTTCTTTATATAGTAGACATCATTACAAGAACCACAATTCTCCGTTTTTTCTGAGATTTAGTATTGCTTCTTTTTTGCTTTTTAATTTTTTTCACATTTTGGAGTAGCTTCTTAGCATTTAGCTCAGAAATAAATTAGCTGGTGGTCAAGATTCTGGACTAAGCCCCTTTATGCCCTCTTCTTGAAGTTTTTGAAGCCGTTGACAGCATTACCAACAGTTGCCGCCTGATTCCATGCTTCTTAAAGTAGAGATCCAAATATAGTTTTAGTTATTCCACTTGTTGGATAACGATGTAAATGTACACGGCAACTTTCGTTGTATTGAATTTCAATGTAGCACAAAAGGAAACATCAAGGGGTTGTAATTTTGTGCACTATGTGGTGGCAAGCAAAGAAGGTGCACATTACTTTCGAAAGCTTTTTCGTCGAGGTCAGAACAATGGGATCCATGCCCATCGAATACCAATTTTGTCAATTTTGACATATTTTACTGCCAGAGACATTGACTCTTCACTCCAGTTACATCGTTTAGATGTCCTTTCACGATTACGCACCATGATCTACAACAAACGGGGAGTAATTCATACAAGATAAGCTATGTCCATTTGCCCCTTAAACATAGTGTCCGTTGGCCTCTACATAACATAGAATTTGTTTGTAAAAATATTCAACATATGGTAATAGTAGCATGATTTGGCCTTTCCTAATACACTTCATTGTCATTAGCTAAACACGATAGAAACATAACCTCAAAAAGAAAACTTGCGGTTAAACAGAAATATTCATGTCATTATAATGAAAATATAATTGTTGTGTATTGGTTCTTACCAGTTGGTCGATAGCAGTCACAAAGAATAATAAATATCTCAAAAGATTATTTACCCTATATAAGTTGAGAATTTTTTTTCATCAAAATTATAAAATAGAATAAAAAAATCAACAGAATTTTGGTTAGCATTTAAATCGTTTATCAAAATATAACTATTTTATGAATAAAACTTTTTTCTATATTTTATATCCTTTCAGTTTTTTTCCCAAATTCAGGGAATTTCAACATATAATCCTTTTCAAAGTATCCTTTTCCATGTATCCTTTTTAAAAGATCTTCTTTTAAAAATATAAGCGATTATCTTGAATACGAAAATTTCATACAAAAAGTCCCAAAAGGTTTCTCTTAGCGAATCTTTTTCTTTCAACTAATATCACGTCGAATAATTCAAAGTATGGGTCGCAAATAAACTATTATTTGTTTTATATATTATTTTTATTGATAATGGGCATATTTAAAATGTGATAAATTCACACATTTATTTTGAAATTTTAACAAAAATGAGAAAATGTTTAAATAACCTATATTTTCACACCCATATTCTATATCATAGATTCCCAAACTTATTTGACTCGACGCCCATTTTTCAACGTCAATATTTTTCATCGCCCACCTTTGGAAAACTGTATCTCTATTGAAGATAATAGTAAATATTAAGCGTATCTATGTGTATTTTTTTTGTATTCACCAATATATTCATGTAACATGTGCATTTTTATAATTTCACATAGGAAGTTTGGAAATAAAATAATTTATCGATGCGTTTATGACACGATAATAAATTTTTAAACTTTCGTTAGCTCAGAACACTTTCTTGTTGACTTTGTTCGTTGTATGTTATGTTCGTTGTAATACCACAAAAAGCTTTTTGAAGAATATAGAAGGGAGTATCACTTTGCGGGGTTCAAACCCCGCAATGTGGTACCTCCTTTAAAATGACATTGACATTTTTTCAACTAGTGTTCGGGATATAAGGATATCCTATGTCTTCAGTCATATCTGTTATTTAAAAAAAATGGAAAACATGCCGGTGTGCTCCAATTATCTCACTTATGTGTGCCATCAGATCCGGTACAGCGATTTGGCTGTTGAGTTTGCTGGTGTGCAAAGGCTCACTCATACGAAAGAAGAAAAAAAAAGCAAAGTTACAAAATTTTACGACATAGTTTCGCTTTTCAAATGAATTGTCGTTGGAATGAGAGGGTATCCACGAGGCCCAGAAACGACAACGACGATGAGTGTAACATATGTGTATAGTGTTCATATAAAATCATACATTTTTATTAAACCTCCCCCATAGAAGGTTGTCTTCTAGTGGTTCCTATAGATGTATATGCCATCTCTGATATTTAAAGGTAGACCATTCCACGCCACACGTACAGCAACGACAAAAGCAATGTCATTATACCTCAACCTATTGAATCGATTCGAAACAAGCAATTTATTCGTTGATAAATTGAATAAATACAGTTTGTAATAACTTTTCTTGTCATCCAGTAATCCAATAATAGATACGTTACGTGTAAATATGAAACCGTGCGTTAGTTTTAAAAAAATATATAATAACTTTGGACATTTTCTGAATTGACGAACCCTGAGTGACACCATTCGTATTTTATCATTTTTCTAGCCCAAATATATATTGTATTTAAAATCCCACCAAAAAGCTCTTCTTCTTTATGAGCTTTCACTGTTAGTTTTTTTTTTCCATCAAAATTCATCACATCATGGATTCCAGAATAATCCTGTTATGTGGGTTTATTCTTACTAATGAGGATTACTTGTTTTAATGGTGAAATATTATAAAAATAAATCGTTCTGTCTAATTCAAGGGTCAAAATTTCAATAATTTGATAAAAAATAGATTATTTAGAGACAGATGGTCTCCGTGACCCGATTGTTTGATGCATGTCTTTCAATGGAAAGATTCAGGTTTGATTGCTCTTGGGTTCCAAAAAAGAGACACAGGGAGTTTCTAAGTCCTTCGATAGTCATTGACGAGGTTCATTGACGATAGTTCATTGATAGTTCATTGACGAGGTCATAACATTGTGTTAGATAGTTGTCAAAAAGGAAATTTAACTGTGACTTACTTTTATGTGAGGTACATAGTCGCGCGATAATGGACTGAATTTTCGTGCTGAAGTTCGCCGGTTCGAATCTCTTCTCAAATGACACAGTCATTTTCCGTCTAGTATTAGGGTGTCATCGTCATTTCTCGGCATCGAGGATCCCCTTGCCACTACAACGTCAATTCACTTGGAAAACGAAACTGTGAATGAGCCGTTACACACCAACAAACTCACCAGTCACACCGCTGTAATGAATCCGATGATAAACCCATGTGAGATGATCTTAGAACACCAGCATGCAAAATACGCATGATGATTATTCCATAAATAATGTATGCAATCAAAAGTACAGTTAGTTTTAGGAAAATATCACGTAACTAGAAAAAGGCGCAAAGTGAATTGATATTTATTCGAATGAGATTGGTTCCAAACGAAAAAAAGTTTTAAAATGATACTAATATATAATTCATAAATATATAATACCTAAATTGCTTATTCATGTTAAAGTCAGAAGCCGCGGTGGCTGGTCTGGAGGTGTGTTGGTGCGCTTAACTAATTTGCACTTATTAAATTATATATTCAGTTGGAATGAAGTCTCATATAGCAATACATTTGGCAAGTTGTACAGTATGCAATATAAATTTAGCACAACCCAGAATGCTTCAAAAAAACTAAAGCATTTTTGATTTCCGTGGCCAAGGACGTAAGACACCTGTTTTTTAAATCAGTGGCTTAAGGGTTTTTAAAGCCTTATGATATCCAAATATTAAAAAAATCGTTCTAGGCTAGTTGTATCTTATGGTCTCTGTTACATCTTTTTAGTAGGTTTGAAGAGATTGCCACATGGAAATAACCCAGTCAAACTATAGTCTATTCAATGAAAGCGTATTACATTACAATCACGATTACCTCTACTCTACTGACATTGACAAAATCTTACTATAGAATTTGAATAGAAGTAAATTTGTCTGGAGTTTTTTAAATTTAGTTCTCGAGAGTACTGTTTGTTTTATCAATTATCTGTAAGCCACTGTCGATTGAAAATAGGTTAGTAGACTCGGGAGAAAGCTGTGAATAAGTCATTGGAAAATGCCAGCCCTTCTCTAAAGACTCATTCTGTTCGCACCTGATGACATCAACCCTCATAACCTTCAATGGCTGGTTATGAGGGTTGGTGTCATCATGGCAAAAAGTGTGGTGCTCATAAGTGAGAAACTAAGTCAAAATCTGTCTGACGTCCTGCCAAAAGATGACAGCCATATTGTAAACTGATTAACAAAAACCATTAACAGACTTATGTCCGCTAGACACGATATTATTTTATTCAGAACATTTTTGGAAACTTAAATATTTTTGGAAACTTAAATTTTAATCCTTTTTAAAAATATCAAAAAAGACCAAAGATAACATATAAATCCTTTGAGGCTTTTCTTTTTTTCGTTCTTGCTGACAGTTAACCTGAAGTGATATATGTGGATTAAATTTTTTATTTTGTTTTCTGCCATACGTTTTTGTTTTTTATTTATTTATTCTTTAATCTAGATATACGGGGGTGTGGGATGGAAGTCCCCCGATGCCCTTGCGGTCAGGCTCGCCCTACATTGGTGGGGTGTATCTCGGCCGGGGGAATGTTTGTGGGATGAGCCCGGACCTTTTAATGTCTTCTCTCTTGAAAGTATTTTTTTTCTGTCATCTATTTATTTTCTGTGTTTTTTTTATCTTCTTGTTCAACGTGTTCAAGGGTGTGGGCTGAAAAACATCTGATGTCCCCGTGGTTGGGTTCGCCCTATATTGGTGGGGTGTATCTTGGCCGAGGGGATGTTATTAGATGAGTCCAGATCTTTTGATATATTCTGTATTTAATGTATTATCTGCAATTTGTGTGTTTTAGAAGTGTTATTTAAATATATTTTGTACATACTATGTTGCTGTCAATAAACCTATATTTATTTATTTATTTATTTAAATATTATTAGTAGCGCATAGATACACCATAATGCCATTTTCCTGTCAGGGAAGACAAAGAGAACAGAGCGCCAAACATTTTAATTTTGACACATATCATTCGTTTCTTCTACATTTATATTTCTTCACATACAATACCTACGATTCCTCTGAATGTCTACATTTTCTTCATTTAAAATTTCATTTATCTAACCATACTTTATCTGGTGCTCCTTTGAACTATATATTTATTTTGTTAGTCTTCTTCATTCATTTATTCCATATTCCAAAATCATTCTTCTTAACACTTCAACCATTAGTTCACATTCATCTCGAATTACTTCATTTGGTATTCTGTTATACATTTGTCACCCTATGTATTCTTCTCAGTGTATGCATTTCTACAGCATTCATTCCACTTATATCGGTCTTTTCCAAGTTCACGTTTGACTCCCATACATGAAAGTTGGCTCCAAAATACTTTTTTAGACTATCATATTAGCAGGTTTTTAATACTGCACGTGCTCAAATTATATTTTAATGTTTTAGTTACCATCTGAAATCAAATCCGAATCCACCAAGTGATTTTTTTGTCTCAAAAGCAATCGTTGTTTTGTCGCATTCTCCATTCACTTTCAATTTTATTAAAAAGATTACTGTGATTATTAATTTAAGTCACATTTAATAAGTACATAAAAGTTTGATATGAATCATATATTTTATTTATTTATTTATTATTTCACATGACAAGAAATATACACAATTTGAGAAAAACAACAGATAATTTGATTTGGACATACAATTTTAATGGATCTGGGTTTGTTGCCTTTCATTTGTCGTATCCCCAGTAAACTAGGCTTTTGCCTGTATCTCACTGAAGATATTTAGCATGAAAAAAATAAATCGATACTTCTTTCCGATTTTTGATTACACAGAAACAAAACCCCGCTGCACGCTCTCATCAACCTGACAGTGACACTCAACTACAACTGGAAACATCTTGCGAAATTCAACTCCTCACATTCCATCACTCCAGAAAGACCAAAAATATTCATCCCACAATATACCGTACACAATCACAAATTTTGATTTTCTTTTCTTAGCTTCGCTATTTTTCAGAATCTTGAAAACATTATATTGCACTTTTCTTCTTTCAGCCAGATACATTTATGTTACCTTATTATGCATATCTTATCTTCGCTATTTTTCAGAATCTTGAAAACATGATATCGTGCTTTTCTTCTTTCAACCAGAGACATACTCGTATACCTTATTGTGCGTATCTTATCTTCGCTATTTTTTAGAATCTTGAAAACATTATATTGCGCTTTTTTTCTTTCAACCAGAAGCATATACCTTATTGTGCGTATCTAATGTTCGCTATTTTTCAGAATCTTGAAAATATTATATTGCGCTTTTCTTCTTTCAACCAGAGACATACGAGTATATGTTGCCTTATTGTGCGTATGTTATCTTCGCTATTTTTTAGAATCTTGAAAACAATATATTGCGCTTTTCTTTTTTCAACCCGATACATTTACCTTATTGTGCGTATCTTATCTTCGCTATTTTTTAGAATCTTGAAAACATTATATTGTACTTTACTTCTTTCAACTAGAGACATACCATATTGTGCGTATCTTATCTTCGCTATTTTTTAGAATCTTGAAAACATTATATTGTACTTTTCTTCTTTCAACTAGAGACATACCATATTGTGCGTATCTTATCTTCGCTATTTTTTAGAATCTTGAAAACATTATATTGTACTTTTCTTCATTCAACTAGAGACATACCATATTGTGCGTATCTTATCTTCGCTATTTTTTAGAATCTTGAAAACATTATATTGTACTTTACTTCTTTCAACTAGAGACATACCATATTGTGCGTATCTTATCTTCGCTATTTTTTAGAATCTTGAAAACATTATATTGTACTTTACTTCTTTCAACTAGAGACATACCATATTGTGCGTATCTTATCTTCGCTATTTTTTAGAATCTTGAAAACATTATATTGTACTTTACTTCTTTCAACTAGAGACATACCATATTGTGCGTATCTTATCTTCGCTATTTTTTAGAATCTTGAAAACATTATATTGTACTTTACTTCTTTCAACTAGAGACATACCATATTGTGCGTATCTTATCTTCGCTATTTTTTAGAATCTTGAAAACATTATATTGTACTTTTCTTCATTCAACTAGAGACATACCATATTGTGCGTATCTTATCTTCGCTATTTTTTAGAATCTTGAAAACATTATATTATACTTTTCTTCTTTCAACTAGAGACCCACCATATTGTGCGTATCTTATCTTCGCTATTTTTTATAATCTTGAAAACATTATATTGTACTTTTCTTCTTTCAACTAGAGACATACCATATTGTGCGTATCTTATCTTCGCTATTTTTTAGAATCTTGAAAACATTATATTGTACTTTTCTTCTTTCAACTAGAGACATACCATATTGTGCGTATCTTATCTTCGCTATTTCTCAGAATCTTGAAAAAATTGTACTTGTTGATATATGTACATACATATAATCACGCCGTGTCCCTTGTGGGATAGGTAGAGGCAACAGATCTTCTAACTTTTCTATGCTAGCAGTAAATTTTCACCTCTTTCAAATCCATTTATTTTCTCATGATCAATAGTCTATTATTCATACTACTCCCTTTACCTTATTTTAAAATTAAGCACTTTTGACCCAACTACGTTTTCCTTGATTTGCCTCTTCCACGCATACCTTGCGCTTCTAACTTTTTTACTCACTTAGTATTTTTTTCATTACTCAAAACCATCTTAAAGCTCCTTTCTTCACCTTACTTAAAACATCCATTTTATCCAGAGACATACAAATAAGGGTAGCGACCGGGCATAAAGTAAATTGAACACTTAATGTTATAGACAACAACCGCGCAATATCAACAATAACAAAAATAAAAAAACATAACAGAGTGTTTGAGGTCCATGCCTCGCGATAACGCGCTGGACTTCCGTGCGGAAGGTCGTCGGTTCGAACTCCGCGCTGGGCCATTACCTTCAAACGATACAGGCACTTTTTCCGCCTAGTGTTCGAGGGCATAAAGATACTTATGACTTTGGTCATATATATTATTTTAAAGAAACTGTTGGTGCCCACTTTGATTGAAATATGTGAAACTTAGACTTGGCAGAATAAAGATAAAAGTAAGATCAATTCCGTCAAGATGCGATTACTAAGAAAAAACTGAGAAGTGTTAATGTTTGAAAGAAAGCGGAAAAAAGCCTCTGATATGAATGCATAGATAAAATGGATATTTCGAGTAAAGTTAAGAAAATAGCTCTAAAATGGTTGAATTTAATAATAGATGAAAAAGATGAAAAATATATAAAATAGCCAAACTATTACAATCACGGTTAAATAACGCAAAGTTAAGTCCTTTATTTATGTATGGTATGGAGACGTTAACGAAAGATGGAAGATGCTTTTGAAATCTTCTGCTGGAGAAGAATGCTACAAATCAGAACCAGAAGAAGAACTTAGAATCACCGACAGATTGTTAACAATATGCCTACGACGGGTCCTCTGATTTTTTTGATACATTGTTAGTGACTAAGCAGACAGTTTGGAGATACTTGTGGTAATTGGAATCGAGGAAGGACAACGCACAAGAGAAGGAGCCTCCATACATTTAACTAAGTAAGGGACGCAAAAAAATGTCCTTAACCACTGTTTTTCAAACTACAGAGAGCAGGATATAGACGGAGATTAGTCATTAAGAGCTACGAGTAGCATGGTAGTCACGATTCTCCGTCATGAGCTGCACGACATAATGAATGGATCATAGATATATAAGCTTAGGATGTATATGTGAAGAAAATAACTTTTTCCACTCTTGGATAGCATCAGAAGTATGCGTCATACTCGTGTAGATTAGCTATTTTTATTTCATATTACCTGTAAATATTGTTAAATGATGACTTGTAAAATTGTTTGAATATCCTCCGTTTAACATTGTGGTCTTATAATATGACGCCCCTTTACGTGATCCTGGCATTATCCCTTCATATTATATTCGCATGATAAACGTGTGACAAGCGTTGAACTAGCGTAAAATGACGACATAAGCGATCCGATCGAGGTGCTTGCGATAAGCGATAGACTAAACATAAGGGATGCAAAATTACCAAATATATTCTGGTCTTCTGAAACGTCATACTGTGTTTTTGTTTTAACAAAGTCTCTCTGCCAGCTCTTCACCGACACTCATTAAAGTTGCGCCGGAATCTCTGAGGATTGAACAGCAACCATCCACCTATTCAACAGCCTTTGTGCTGGTGCTGTGCAAAACTCTTGAAACATCAGAGGAAAGATAAATGTTTTTCTTCTAGACTCAAATGCCGTTTTCAGGAAATTAATTTGCCACAATAATATATTAAAATAGTTTACACCAATCAAAGTTTATTGAATTTTTATCTTTATCTTTGAATAAAATAATTTCATCTCAGATCTTTTGAATCTCCAGTTTTGCGCCCGTTTAAGAAATCACATAAGGCAGCTACCAGTTTCAAAAAATCCTGGATTCACCACCGCTAGCTATCATTATCAAGATCTTTGCCATAAAAAGCGTTAGACTGAAGCCTTATCAGCAAATCTGTAGAACAAAAAGTAAAACAAGGTAAACCTCTTTAATTAGTAAAATAAAACGACAAGGCTGGTACGCTTTTGTTTTCAAAAATACTAAAGATAAATTTATATCTCTTAGTCCTATTTTTGTTGCTATTTGCTTTGAAAATTTTCACACAAAAGACACCCACAAAAATACAGCGTTGTAAGATTATAAATTTTTGATTTAATTCGCTTTCACAAGAGAAATCATGACGGGAATTTTCGAACTTTATAAAGTATTACATTCAACTTTTGTTGTTTACTGTATAATTTGGCCGGCTATTGCCACGTGGAAAATTCTTTCAACCAACCACAAAGATTTCAAAGAGGGCACAAGTCAAAATTTAACGGTGTTTGTCGTAAAAAATACAACTGCGAATTGAACATCGGCCAAATACTAGACGGGAAGATACTTTTGAGTGACTGGTAATCAAAGAAAAAATATAATATTTAAGATCATGATACAGATCACCAACGTGATGGGCAGACCGGGTAAGAAATGCAACCAACATTTTTCTCCACGAGTGTAGTAGAAACACTTAAGGTGCATGGCCGCGCGGTAAATCACTGAACTTTTATGCGAAAGGTCGTCGGTTCCAGCTCCGCGATGTGCTACTCCCCTCAAATGACACAGGCATTTTTTCTGCCGAGTATAAGGATCCATATGACGACATGTTGGTGTGCTTTGATCGACATGCTGGTGTAATAAAGACATGTTAACGACATGTTGGTGTAACAAAGACATGTTGGTGTGCTTTGATCGTCTCCCATCTGTGTGCCATCGGATCTCCAGTACAGCAGTGTGGCCGGTGAGTTTGCTGTTGTGTTGGGCAACGACTTGGACTTCCATGCGAAAGGTCGCAAGTTCGAACTCCACGCTGTGCTACTTTCCTCGAATCGGCATCGGCATTTTCCCGCCTAGTATTCGGGAGTATAAGGATACCTATGATTTTGGTCACATCTATTCTTTCATAAAAGAGAGAAAAAAATCCATTTCGGTGTGGTCCGATCATGTCACTTTGGTGTGCCATCGGATCCAGTACAGCGGTATGGTCGGTGAATTTGCTGGAGCGCAAAGACTTACTCACTTATCACATTCACTGCGTCGAACACGGCTCCCGTGTCCATACAAAATAGCCTTGAATGTTGAGTGCACTCATAAACGTCTTTCGATAAGGATCCGTCGCCGGATTGATGTGTTTTGAAAACACGAAGGAATACACTTGTATATGATGTTTCAATAGAAAGTAGAATTTGATTTTTAACAAAGTTATGGGTTTTCAAAAATTGGCGAATTTTCAGCATCTTTGTATGACATTTTATACGCAGTGAACGTGTTAAGAATATAACCTCCACGACACAGCTTTATTTTCCATCTGAATTGACGTTGGAATGGTGAGAAGACCCTCGACTTCATGGCCCTGGAACGACAACGACGTTCCAGATTGGTTTTCATTTAAATAGTTACAGTAAATTTAGCAGATTATACTGCATACAACGAAAGTAAGATAAAAAAAACAAGATCTGGATAAGCCGTCATTTTAAACTATAAACTTGAAATTTCTGAAAGCAAAGAAGTAATAAAATATCTTAGTAAAACAATTCTTGTTAAAACTTTAAAAGCATTATCCAACTTTAAGCAAGAAATTTGAGTATCGGATCGTTGGAGAACCTTAACTTATCTTTGATACTTCAAATCGCGTCAATGTCCAACCGTAGATGTCAAGTTAACGTTCCCAGTTTGATTTCATCGAAATTAAGTTTCATCAAGAACTTGCTAAAGTTTCATAAATTATTGAAACTGAAGCCTTCAAGTTTCGAACTGTATTTATTTATGAATTCATAAGGTTTTATTTCTGAAAAACGGTTATACTGGCAAGAAAATGAATTAAAATTTAAATATGTCATCTATCAAAAAGTTTTCTGCTAAAATTAGATTCCTTAAAACGAAGTCCTTTATTTAGCTTTAATTTTAAGTTGCATAAGAATTTAAGTCCTTTTTACATCTAATTTGTATTATAAAAACATTTTTAATCTTCCAGAGCAAGTCATAAAAATTTCACGACGTGGCCAAAATAGCGTAGAGAAATTGCTACATTGTATTCTGGTGCAGATCTTTATTAAATATTCGTATAAAGGGATGTTGCTCCTGTGAGATAAGTCGCATCCCAAATTAAGAATGAAAATATTCCTAATCTTGATTTCTTAAAAAATAAAAGCTCAAAGCAGTAAAAGTGGAAAATGTTAAACATGACATAATAACAGGGATGTGGGCTTTTTAGTTGGCAGAGGTGTATTAAGGTTCAAAAATTAAAAGTAATATTTATTATTATTAAATTTAAGGCTTTTAACACGGTTGAGATTTAAAGACATTGTAGTTTGTTAAATAAAACATTGTTTTTTCCACTAATGATAATGGTATGACTATACTAGTTTCAAGATTTTCCCTTCATCATCAGAGGAGCGCAAATAAAACTGAATTATGCCCGGGCTAGTCCGACATGCTACACACATCTAATGAAAAAAAAAATCATGGTGGTGTTGACTTCACCAAGAAATGATGAGACTTTGGAAACATATGCATTGTAATAAATACCTGGTCATTACACATGTTCCCAAGGTATCACCGCTACTTGCGTAAGTCATATCCTGGCACTCTTCACCCACAATACCATGTATAGTAGTGTTAGATGCTTGTAGTGTGTCGTACTAGCCCGGGCAAAGTTTAGTTTTATGATAATCTGATAATGAAGTGAAAACATTGAAACTGCTAGGTTCATACCATTATCTTAACCTCTTCAGACATGAACTAATTCAAAGGTTTGAAAAAAATCTTGCTTGTGAGAATACTATTTACACTAAATACAGAATTATGTCGTATTAGTTTAAATAGATGGCGCCCAAAACGTTCAATGTCGATAATGCAGTATCGTACACTTCATTTGTTTAAATAAAAACCACAAAGTTGTTCACAAAGTGCATATGTGTCCATTATAATGGACGCCAGGTCTAAAGAGGTTATGTGGAAAAAAATATAGTAAAATAAATTTTTAAATTATACGAGTATTTACATTTTTTGACATGCATCATGTCAGGTTCGGGAGTAATAGATGGTGATGATAAATACGTGGTTCATTCAATATTATAATTATATGATTTTTTTTAATGATAAATATACATGGTTCTGTTTCTCGACCATAAATATCACCTCTAAAGCGATTCAAATGTTTTTCATAAAATTAATTACAATGCAGCTTATCATGCAGAAAATTTACATGATAAAACTTCAAAACAACCTCTTTCCTCCCTTGTTTCAATGTATTAAAAGAATATTATCGTATGAGCCCTAATACACCAAATTTTGGTAAAGAGATATCTTCATCAGTTTTCAAATTATTGTTTAGGAGCAAATCCTATATGTGGTTAGATAACGTATATTTTAGGAAAATAAACTAAAACCGCCAATCTCATGCTTCGCTTAGATATTTATTTCCAAGGACTATTTTAAAAAACATAAAGAGATATTTGTAGTTATAAAATATTTATTTAGTTTAAGAAATTTCAAGTGGTTCAAATCTATGTGGGAAATGTGTGATTAGATCCTGACAAAAAGTTGACGGTCCTTGAGGTAACTAATATACTACATAAGCCATCGTCCTGAAAAACCATAATTGTATATTTTCTTCAGTAAAATCCCCGTTATTGTTTAATTTCATCGTCATTAATAATTGTATTTTTTAATAAAAAAATTTAAGTGCCATATGTTTAATTGTTCATTACTTGACAACCTCTGTGGTCTAGTTGGCAAGACACCTGTTTCCCAGCCTAGAGGTTGTGCGTTTGATTCCCGTTGGAATCTAGATTTTTTTAAAAGGATTCCAGCCTAGTTTTCACTTAAGGCCTCTTAAACATGTTTATGGTTGGCTGGAAAATATTTCCATGTAGAAATAAGCCCGCCATGTTGTACTGTATATAACGAAAGTGTAATACAATTCAATGCTTTTTAAATGTTTCTACCTTTTTTAATAAAATAAACTGCCCCTGATTCGATTAATAGTCTACATACCTCAGAGCTGCATACATCAAATTAAAAAATTGTCAAAGTTTCAAATAAAATTCTAAAGGAATTTCTAGTCTTCTTAGAATGAATGAAAAAAAGTTGTATTCTGAATTCCACTTTAGGTCTCCTTAATATTTTTCGAAGGTTGATATTGCCACATGTCAATAATCCCGCAAGGCTGTACTGTAAGAAAGTCTAATTAAATAAAATTTATGAGTAGACACAGACGTCTTGTAAAACAGGGAATATAAGGAAAAAACATTTAAAATGAATGGCTCTTTTTTGTTCGGAGAAAAATATAAGTTATTTAAACTCTGTACGAATGCTTATTTTTGATGAATAAGTTTTTATGTTGAAAAACTTCGTATAATCAAATTACATAGAACGATGATTTCAAATTTTTCTGAGTTTCAAATATCGCAGGTGAGCCTTTGAATTAAACGAATTGTTATGGTTTCACTTATAAAAAGAAACTTCATTTCAGCGTTATAAAAAAATAATAAGGTTCTTTTTATAACGAACACACTCGTATAATAATTCCATTTATGTGTATGAGAGAAATGAATTCTTTTCAACTGTTATCAGGAAGTTTTTATTTTCATGAATACTTTTTATGCTAGTTGTATAAAATTAACTTCTTTCTTTATTTAATAATTTACTTATGTTACTTGAACTTGAGTTTAATACTAAAATATAAATTTCACGAGCCTACAAAACTCTTTTATTCAAGAGCTAAATACAAATAAACTCTAAAGCGAAATTTGTTGGCATGCTTTTTGCTAGCTTTACAATCATACTTGTCACTGGACCATCGGGGTCAGTAATAGTGTTTACATTAGTTTTACTTTCTTTTATTCTCTTCCAGCCTGGAGTTTGTTTGTTAGATTATAATTGGACCTATTTTTTTACTTTCAAAAAGTATGTTTTTCCAGTACACAGAACTCTCTTTGGTCGGGCATGAAAGAGATTTCTTTGCATTAGTTGCAACCCTTGAAATATTTACGGAAGTAAAACAAATTATACAGTTTTGAAATACCAAATGGAGCAAGATCAGCTTAAAGTTTTTTGGGTTTATTAATATTTAAAGTTTAAAATAAAAAGAGGTACATCTTGATTGATGAATTATTTAATTCTCAAAAATCTCTTTATACACGATGTTTTGTGCATAAACATTACTGTTATTCAATTTGAACCGTTGATAAAGTTTTCCTTGAAGACTTGTTTCAGATATATTGACTTGAATGTTTTCGCGTTTCCGACATCTTGAGAAAGGCACATTTAATTGTCTGCATTCAAAAAAAGAGCACAAGTAATTATAAGGTTCAATATAATAGGAAAGAAATGAATTATTTAATGAATTACAATTCAAAATAAATTGGCATCGTCCCCTTTTACACCGGTTCGTTCAGTATAATTTCAATCGGTTTCGAAGTATTCCTCTCTCGCTCTCTTGTATTCAAAATTCAATTCTCGTATTCTTTCTTTGGCGACAACCGTACGGGTTTTGGCCTTTTTATATTATGATGATGTGACGCGTCATTTTACATTTATTTATTTACGGTCTACACGTCGAGACTGGTTGACCTTTTGGTAATAAATCCGCCATCCTTTCCTCCTATTTTTTTCGCTTTTCTTCCTCACACTTGAACGAACGCCTTTCCTTTAGTATTACCATTATTATTTAGAGATTTATCATTTATTTTGTTTAATTTGGATTCAACAGTTTTATTCCGTAAAATCTATCATGGCTTTACATACGAGTAAATAAAAAAAGTTAGTCGGCCTGATGAAATTGCTGTATGACAATAAGCACACCAGATGTAGCATGTACACAGAGTAATAACTAATCAAATAAGTATAAATCATTGAAATATTTTTGGTTCGTTGTAAGTTTTTACTACATGCCAATAAACACACCAAGTGGTACTATATACAATGAAAACGTTATACAATACACATGTAATAATATACAGGATGGTTTTAACTTATGCAATATGATTGTGGGAGTAACGTCTGGGATGAAGACTAAAAAAATGTTTTTTTTTTTTAAATTTTAATAGGAAATCCACACAAACTAGGATGATTTGTGTCATCGAATTCAAGTCACAATGCAATTAACTGAGTCGATATAATAATAAAAAAATATCAACCAAGCTGGAAGATAACTATTTTAAATTTAAAACGTATAGTAATGAAATACTCCGACATAACTTAAAAGGAAGTTGTCGGAGGTCTAGTTGATAAGCCGCTTGTAATCCAACCCGGGGTAGTGGGTTCAGTATTTATTTTAAACCATATATGACAAAATAATAAATATAATTATTAATAAAATAATGTAAAAACTGACATCTTAACATAAATATCTTAACATAGGCAGAAAAAGAGCACGTTGAGGTGATTTGGATATGTTTAATGAATGGGCGATGAACGATTGACTTAATTAATATTATGTATCATGTACGCATAAATGGGAGTTGTGGTAGAGAAAAATAGAGAAAAGTATGGTTGGACCAAGTGATTGAAAATTTTAAATAAGGAAAAGGAAACAGAGTTAGATAGACAGAAAGAAACGTATGAGATGATGTGTGCATGTGGAGAAGGCGATAGAAGTATGTCATAAATATGAAAGTGTGGCGTTGTTTCCTTTTTGCCTATCTCAAGAAGGGAATGACGTGATGTTATGTATCTATGTATGAACTGTATTTGTAATGTGATGCTGGAGAAGAATGTTACCGAGTTCATGAACAGCAAGAATAACTATAGTTCGGAAAATGTAGGATGAGTTTTGTGACAGCTATCAAATTTGCCCCAATACAACCTTATGCCTAAATAACTTGCTATTTATTAGAATTGAGGCTTATATTAAAGTTGATAAAATAAATAAAATTACTGAACATCGTTACATGGTTGTATTGGGGCAAATTTGTGAGTTGTCACAGGACTCATCCTATATTTTCTGAACTATAATGCCTCCATTCTCAAAGAACTGAGAATTGTCGACAGAATTTCGACAATATGCCTTCGACGAGTCCTCCTATTCTTTAGGAACATTGCTCGTGACCATGTAAACAGTTTGTAAAGACTGTGATTACTGCAAGCGTGGAAGGAAAGCGCACAAGAGGAAGAGCCCCAATGCGTTGGGCTGATCAAGTAAAAGACGCAACCCACTCTAGTCATCATAAACAACTGCCATTCGATCGACGGATTGCAGAGATGGATGGAGAGGAGACGTGAGAGACTATCATGGAAGTCACGATCTTCAGTCATAAGCTACACGACAGTATAAAGATGATAACGTATCTGAAATCGTTGTAAGATGATATTATATTATAGTCAATATTTTATCTTGTATAACTCTCTTTCATCGCTTCCTTAAAAAAAATTGTCATCCTGTGTAAATGAACTTTCAGTCAGATGTCAAAGAACTGCAGTACCAAAGCAGATCATCAATCAGTATTCGCTGTATTCTCCTGGATAACGATCAATATAGGAAGCTCGGAGGCTGTTTCCCTTTTCAGGATGCTCCCTTTCAGACAGATCCTTTCACGTCGCCAGACGATTAAAGCTTTGGTATAGATTAGTGTTGATTACATTCATTTACTAGCAAAGTGATAGACTGAATTGTTGAAGTTCAGTTACCTTGCTAGTGGCGTTTGTAAATGAACTTTCAATATGAAAATTCACTGATTAGTTGATTCAGTAAGGAGATATGAAGAAAGAAAATATTTGTTAAAGAATTTTTAATATCTCTTTGCCAGTTTATCTTCTGGGGTCGTACTATATATTCATTCAATTTTCTACGCTTGGTGGCGTTTCCAACTTCACGCACTCTTATATTATATGTTATTTGAAAAGTCACTCGTTACCAGATGATTCCCTTGGCCTAGTTGGTAAAACTTTCAGCCCAGATTTTTTAGAACGGATTGTAGGATAGATTTAACTTATTGCATGATTGAAACATGTTGAAATCTTTCTGGTTGATTAGATTAGATTCTACATGACACTATATGACAATAAATCCGCCAGGTTGTAAAGTTTACAATGAAAGTGTAATACAATACAATACAATTCTTTAATCAAAGTGTGTAATACAATACAATACAATTCTTTAAGCAAAGATTTTTTATAAGGGATTGTAGGATAGATTTAACTTATTGCATGATTGAGACATGTTGAAATCTTTCTGGTTGGTTAGAGGAAGATTTTACATGACACTATATGACAATAAATCCGCCAGGTTGTATAGTTTACAATGAAAGTGTAATACAATACAATACAATTCTTTAATCAAAGTGTGTAATACAATACAATACAATTCTTTAAGCAAAGATTTTTTATAAGAGATTGTAGGATAGATTTAACTTATTGCATGATTGAGACATGTTGAAATCTTTCTGGTTGGTTAGATTAGATTCTACATGACACTATATGACAATAAATCCGCCAGGTTGTAAAGTTTACAATGAAAGTGTAATACAATTCTTTAATCAAAGTGTGTAATACAATACAATACAATTCTTTAAGCAAAGATTTTTTATAAGAGATTGTAGGATAGATTTAACTTATTGCATGATTGAGACATGTTGAAATCTTTCTGGTTGGTTAGATAAGATTCTACATGACACTATATGACAATAAATCCGCCAGGTTGTATAGTTTACAATGAAAGTGTAATACAATACAAAACAATACAATTATTGAATCAAAGTGTGACATTTTTAATTTAAATTATTTGTATTCCATAGAGAATTGAACCCAAATCCACGGGTAGAATACCAGCTTCTTATCAAGTGGGACATATATATTGTCTACGAATATTTTTAAAACACCTGTTATCAATTTCAAACAATTACGCGCCTGTTCGACCAATTCCACGCTTGGAAATTTGATTGGAATAAAAATTTCCACTTTCCAAAGAAATAAAAAATGAGTAGTGTAAAATATGAAGCAAGAAGTTATTTATAATAAATTATTAAATTTAAAACATATAACTTTAAATACTATTTTATATGCAACAAGAGAAAATTATAAAATAGAAAATGAAGATTGAAAAATAAATACTATAAGTAAAATCCTTAAAGAACTTCAAATCTAGTGGAACAAAACTAAAGATGGAGCTAAGTTTTTGAATTAGTAATTTCAAATTAATTAATGCTTTCTTTAATGGAAAAAATCGACCCACCCCAAAAAGGATAATGTAATTTTTTTTTCAAAATAGAACGGTGGTAAAAAAAATGTCATCAAAATTGTATTAGGTGTTAACATAAGTTGTGTCCGTTATTTTTTCAATTAAAAAATGAGCACCAAAAATAAAAACAAATGGTCAAAATTTTACATCATTCGAAAGAAAATTTTCTGCTCTACAAGATAATGTGTTTGCTTTTACGTTACATATATTATTTTATTTGATTACAAGCCCTCAAAATGGAATGTCAAGTAGACGAAAGCGAGCATTTTCGACAATTCCTTCTGTTCAATTGTCGAACGTTGATTTTTTTTGTTTTCACTCAAAACACGTGGGACCCAAGCGCCGAACTTCTGGACTTTTCCCGTTGATTTAAGATGGCGGTATACAGTCATGTGACAACAATTCATCTGCTCAGCCAATTCTACGGTGGTTCGAATAATATGATTTAAGCGGTCCTCATCGAAGTCCACTGGTCGTCCGGAATGCTCCATGTCTTTCAGGTCGAAATTACCGTCTTTGAAACGCAAAAACCACCGACGAACTGTCCTTTTATTCATAGCATTTTCACCGTTTTTTTCGCAAATATCGCGAGCAACTTTGGCAGTTTTATTCCCTCGATTGAACGCGAACAGAAGAAGGTGTCGAAAATGCTCACTTTCGTCTACTTGACATTCCATCTTGAAGGCTTGTAATCAAATAAAATAATATAATTAACGTAAAAGCAAACACAATATCTTGTAGAGCAGAAAATTTTCTTTTGAATGACGTATAATCTTTACCATTTTGTTTTACTTTTGGTGCTCATTTTTTATTTGAAAAAAAAAAACGGACATAATTTATGTTACTCGTAACACCCAATATATTTTCATCGTTAATGCTTTTATTACTCTGTACATTTTAATCAAAAGAGTACATATGGTATACAAAGAAAATGGCTTTGACCTGATCCACTAGAAAACAATTTTTTTTTAGTCGGTTATGATCAAAACTTATTTTGAGCGTACAATTATTGTATTGCATTATTCTCTTGTTGTTAGATGATAACTAGACAAGAATTTATTAATGAAATGAGCTTCAGCGGGACCGAGTCCACAACTCTCGGATTGGAAGACGTCTTACTAACTAGGTTGTGAAAAGTATGTGTGACAAATTCTATTTCCTTTATTATTCTGTAAAGTTAATAAATATTTATTTAATACTTTTATTACGATTACGATTTATCAATTTGATTAAATAATAAAATAAGATCTGGTTATTTGTAAGAGGTTGTCGCCTAACATTAAGCCCGCTGGATTGTTTTGTAAGAGGTTGTCGCCTGACAATAAGCCCGCCTGATTTGTTTGTAAGAAATTGTCACCTGACAATAATCCCGCTGGATTGTTTTGTAAGAGGTTGTAGCCTGACAATAAGTCCACCAGATTGTTTTGTAAGAGTTTGTAGTCCGACAATAAGCCCGCCAGATAGTTTTGTAAGAGGTTGTCGCCTGACAATAAGACTGCCAAATTGTTTTACAATGAAGTGTTCAATAAAAAGATAAAATAATTTAAAAAAGCCTTATGAAATGTTTTGTACGTATTCAATAAATTTGTGATAAATTACCGATAAATCAAATTAATAATGGTAACGTGATTAGGTTACGCCATGGATAAATATCGACATTTAGTTAGTCTTTAGATCAATTTTCATCTGAATACCAATGAAACACTTGTTCATAAAGTAAAAAAACCTTCAGGC
This sequence comes from Odontocerum albicorne, assembly GCA_949825065.1. Taxonomy (NCBI): domain Eukaryota; kingdom Metazoa; phylum Arthropoda; class Insecta; order Trichoptera; family Odontoceridae; genus Odontocerum; species Odontocerum albicorne. The sequence continues at coordinate 40,082,028 of OX463847.1, read as the reverse complement.
ACTAGTTTCAAGAATCAGGTAGATTTTGTCTTTGTCTGAAAAGAAAGGACATTTCCCGTTTCATGGTACCTTGTAGGAGCCTTACCATTTTTCTCGAACGCATCATATAATTCTACTTGTATTGGAGACATTTAGTTTTACACTGGTAATAAATAGATATACCATATACATAGAGATTTTTTTAACGGAGGGTAGTTTCGAAGTTTTCTGATCATGATCTAAGAAGGAAAATAGATTTTTTCGGATGTTGCGACATAAGACCCTCTGCAATAGGTACTTTTTCTACCAAAATCTACCTTATTAGCTAATCTTCAACATCCCCTAAAATACGAATCATTTTCAATTAATTTCATTAAAAGAATAAAAATAATTTAAATAAAGCATGAAATTATTTAACAACAACTTCTTTTTTTAGAATGTTGTGTTATAAGCTATAAAATAGAGCCATCGTTTGCTTTTCATAAATATTGCGTTTATCTTAGAATAAAAGCTCCCAGCTGTCAGCATATTTTGGAAAGGCTCTATTGATTTCATAGTGCTGTTAAAAAATTTGCTGTGATTCGGTCCAGAACTCCTGAAACTTAAAGACAAGAAAATAGTGACTGAATTATTTCAATATAATTATTAAGTTATAAGAAGATGTATGGACATGGAGGAAGTGAAATATGTACGTCGGAATAAAAAGCATTCATTCTGTTATATTTTCTTACATCGACAAGGAAATAACGTGATGTATTGTATTTTAGACATAAAACAATTTTGGTGTTTTTAATATATTTTATTTAAATTTATTTTGACTTTCAAAAGCAACATTATACTAGAAAGGCCACAAAATGAAATAAGTTCTTTACAAATGTAATACAAACAACTTTTCAAATTGTTGCAGATCATTCCCTTCCTGCAGGTTTTTGGTCCCCAGCGTGCAATGATACTGATTTACCACCCCATAGATGGGCACCACAAGAGAAGTATCTCAGTACGATTCCCATATTCTTTATGTCTATTCCCTCAGAGCTAATTAAAAGAGCATCAACCCCTAACCCTACCCTCTTTCGTAAAGTAAAGAACTGTAATAATTAAGATATTTGCCCTTACGGATGTTTGAATAACCAATTTTAAAAACATTTCATGGAAGATAGCTACCCAAGTATTGAACACTGAGTAACATTATACCTATATTTTTTGACATAAATTGAACATTTTATGGAAGTTAGCTACCTAAGTATTGAACAATGAATAACATATTTTTTTTATATAAATTGAACATTTTATGGAAGTTAGCTACCTAAGTTTTGAACAGGGAGTAACAATATATTTATAAATATAAATTGAACATTTTATGGAAGTTAGCTATCTAAGTATTGAACAGTGAGTAGCATTATATTTATTGATATAAATTGAACATTTTATGGAAGTTAGCTACCTAAGTATTGAACAGTGAGTAACATTATATTTATTGATATAAATTGAATATTTTATGGAAGTTAGCTACCTAAGTATTGAACAGTGAGTAAAATTATATTTATTGACATAAATTGAACATTTTATGGAAGTTAGTTACCTAAGTATTGAACAGTGAGTAGCATTATATTTATTGATATAAATTGAACATTTTATGGAAGTTAGCTACCTAAGTATTGAACAGTGAGTAACATTATATTTATTGATATAAATTGAATAGTTTATGGAAGTTAGCTACCTAAGTATTGAACAGTGAGTAAAATTATATTTATTGACATAAATTGAACATTTTATGGAAGTTAGTTACCTAAGTATTGAACAGTGAGTAGCATTATATTTATAAAAATAAATTGAATGTTTTATGGAAATAAGATACCTAAGTATTGAACAATAATTAACATTATATTTATTGATATAAATAGAACATTTTATGGAAGTTAGTTACCTTAGTATTGAACAGTGAGTTACATTATATTTATAAATATAAATTGAACATTTTATGGAAGTTAGTTACCTTAGTATTGAACAGTGAGTAACATTATATTTATAAATATAAATTGAACATTTTATGGAAGTTAGCTACCTAAGTATTGAACAATGAGTAACATTATATTTATTGACATAAATTGAACATTTTATGGAAGTTAGCTACCTAAGTATTGCACAGTGAGTAACATTATATTTATTGATATAAATTGAACAAAATAAGAAATTGTCAAGAGATATACATACAAAAATTCCATCAGGCGAAAAATACCAAAATACCATCTCTTGTTGAGGTAGGTAGAGAAGACAATATACCAAACTTACCTTTTAGGATGTTATTCCTTTTGATCCTCCACACAGATATTTATTCTCATACAGCTCATGTTTTCATTATAAAATTGTTAAAATTATGTCTCTCTCTCCTCTCTGCCTACCCCAGTAGAGAAGCGGCATATAAGTATGTATATATGTATCAGTATGGTTTTAACTTGAGGCGTATTTTTGGTTGGTTGTAAGAGATTGACACATGATAGTACATTCGCCAGGTTATACAGTGTTTAATGAAAACGTAATACAATATAATACAAAACGATTCTATATAATATTTGATCGGTCTACTTTCCATTCATTCGTGATTTGACACCTGTCAATACAAAAATTCCGGTAAAAACACGTTGGCAGAATTAACTTGAAATACTCAAAATATAGAAATCCCAATTTAACGAGACGTTAAAAAAAATACCAAAGTGATTTTTAATCGCCGCGGGCCAAATTAATAAAAATTTAATGTAATTAAAAAAATAATAACTAGAAACTGTTTATACACTATAAAGTTTATCAAACGTTTCAGTTTTAACTTTTCGGAACTTCCTATTAAGATGCTGAACTATAAAATCCTTTGTTATTCCACTTATAGCATTAATCCACACTACACATGTTTCTATCTCTTATTATTCCAAGGCTCATTTCAGGCGGAAACATTCTGAATAGAACCGATTATTTTGAACTACAATTTATCCTAAATAATATTTTAAATGACTATAAACAAAATCAATTATATTTAAATATAAAATTGTTTTCCGTAATATTTTTCTCTAACGCAAAAAACCATTAAATTGAACATTCTATAAAAAAAAACATTAAAATCAACGTTAGAGATTTTGGAGTAATAAAGCACGAAATTCTTATATAAAATCAACACATTGATTTCATTGTTCGTAAAAGCTTCAATATTTTAGGATTTATTTTGCGAGTCATTAAAAATTTTCGAAAGAAGGATTTCTTAAAATTTCTTTTCAACTGGTATCTTTGTATTTGCCGTGAATTCACGTCAACCGTTTGGAATCTTTCGCACAATATGTGTATATTGAAAATGTTCCAAATATATTTCTCAAACATCTCGACTATAAAATCCCTCTAGTAAACTTTCAAATAAAGTGTGAATTTCCGAAGAGATAGCTCAAACTATAAAATTATTTCGCTTTCAAATAAAGGGAACTTATTGATCTACTCTATCTGCACTATAGTTTTAACAATTTAATTGACAGTTTATTGATACTCAGTGAGATTCAATTTTCGTCCCTCAATGACCATTAAGACATAGCAGAATATACGATATACTATATTATATTTTCGTCCCTGAATGACCATTAAGACATAGCAGAATATACGATATATTATATTTTCGTCCCTCAATAACCATTAAGACATAGCAGAATATATAATATATTTTCAAGTATTCCAGAACTAACTGCATGTTGTCAAGCATCATATATCAGGCTTGTTTTAAGTATGAAAGGTTTACTATTAAATCAGGTTTGTTTGCAACGAATATCAAAAGAAATTCTTAAATAGATTTATAAATGTCAAGAAAATAAGAATCTCAACCACAACGATCTCAGAAAATATGAATGCTCAACCACAACGAGTTCAGAAAATATGAATGCTCAACCACAACGATCTCAGAAAATAAGAATGCTCAACCACAACGATCTCAGAAAATAAGAATGCTCAACCACAACGATCTCAGAAAATAAGAATGCTCAACCACAACGATCTCAGAAAATAAGAATGCTCAACCACAACGATCTCAGAAAATAAGAATGCTCAACCACAACGATCTCAGAGTAATCTTCATCTTATTTAACAAATTAGACGTGACTTCACTTCACATCCTTTTTTAATCACTTCATTCCGTTTTCTATCATACATTGTCACCCCGTGTATTCTTCTCAGAGCAAACATTTTAACAGGATTTATTCGGGTTCTTTCAGTGTTTTTCCACATTCTTATTTCACTCCCATACATTAAAAGTTGTACTAAAATATTGTGGTAGTATGTTAACTGTACTATCATCCTAGCAGGTTTTGGTAGTATGTTAGCTGTACTATCATCCTAGCAGGTGTTGGTAGTATTTTAGCTTTACTATCATCTTAGCAGGTTTTGGTAGTATGTTAGATAGGATGATAGTACTATCATCCTGTAATATCACCCTAGCAGGTGTTGGTAGTATGTTAGCTGTACTATAATCCTAGCAAGTTTCGGTAGTATGTTAGCTGTACTATCATCCTAGCAGATGTTGGTAGTATGTTAGCTGTACTATCATCCTAGCGGGCTTCGGTAGTATGTTAGCTGTACTATCATCCTAGCAGATGTTGGTAGTATGTTAGCTGTACTATCATCCTAGAAGGTTTTGGTAGTATATTAGCTATACTATCATCTTAGCAAGTTTTGGTAGTATGTTAGCTGTACTATCATCCTAGCCGGTTTTGGTAGTATGTTAGCTGTACTATCATCCTAGCAAGTTTTTTTACAAATCAGGAAAAAATAACAATAAAAAATAGTTGCTTAATAATAGCGACACAATCTAGATTTTCGAAAAGAAGAAGATGATTTATATCAAAATGTACAAATCTTATTTAATGGAACCCATAATGATAATATATTATATATGTATAGACCAAATTCAAAATAAAATACAACATTTTTTATTTATTTATTTATTTTATACCTGACAAGAAATATGTAATAAATAATTTGCGAAAAAACAACAGGTAATTTAATTCGATCACAAAATTTTAATGGATCTGGGTTTGTTGCCTTTCATTTGTCGTGTCCGCAGTAAACTAGGCGTTTGCCTGTATCTCACTGAGGACATGACATTGATACATATTTTTTTTACGTATAGTATCTGAAATAATACTTCAATTTATTTATTTATGTATTAATGTTATATGACATTCATGCAATGTGAATTGTATTTATATTCAACCAAAATATTCAATATAAGAATTTGAGAACCTCGTGGTTCAGTGGTTAAGTAGTTTGTCTGACGAAACAAGGATCGCGGATTCAATTCCAAGTGATCTCACATTTTTTTCCACTATGATTTCGGGCTGGTAAGATCAAGTGTACCTTAAATATTCTATGTAGCAGAGCAGTTTATTAGCAATCCGACATATACTTGACTAAGTTCACTTGCAATGGTAGTGCCTATTATGTGCATATTAGTTAAAAAAAATACCCGCTAACCTTTATCCAATGACAATTTTGGCACACGATCCAAAAAGGTTGGCTACCCCTGCTATAAAATAGCGTGCATCAAGATCATAACAGTCTGGGACTTTAGACAAACTGGAAAGGGATAGCGAGTGATCACGCGGGTGGTAGAAAGTGTGTCCGGGAGGCTCTGCGTGTGTTATATGACTGTCTGGGGTAATTGAATTTTTGTAACTTGACTACCTTCGTAATATGAATATACCTTCGTAATTATGAAACAAGAAATACATTGCTTTAATATATTTCTAATGGCCAATACAAATTTCCTTATTGATATTATTGAAAAAAAAAATATTACGTATACCTTTGTTATATAAACGCCATAATAGCGTGACCAGGAGAGATTGGTCAATGCGAGTTTCCTTATAGATGTTTTTGACATAAAATTTATATAACGTATTTCTTTGTTCTATTAATGCCATAATAGCGTGGCCGGGTAATTTATCGGCCACTTAAAGTTTCTTTGTGGTTCTTATTAAAATAAATTATTATTTACGTTTTCCTTTTATTCAAATAAATTATTTATTACGTTTTCCTTTGTTCCATTAGTGCTGTAATAGCATGGCCGGGAGATTTACCTGCCAGTAAAAGTTTAATTGTGGTTATTATTAAAATAAATTATAATTTACGTTTTCCTTTGTTCCAATAGTGCTAAAAGAGTACGGCCAGGAGCATCGGCCAGTAAAAATTGGCTTCATCTCACCTAGAACTTTGGATATCATTGATTTCGGCATTTAATCTATGAACAGGAAATTATTGCTGAAGTGCAACAGCATATATTCAATGACATCTATCTGTCTTTCTTTTATGATATTCAGTCACTAAAATATCTCCTCTTTCTTTACGTCGTCCTTTATTGTCCATGCAGTGAGACTCTGGAATCAGTTACAAACCAATATAAGACTCGCTCCGTCCTTGGCATGCTTTAAGAAGCGACTGAAAAACCTCTTAATTTCTAGTCGGTAAAATAACGTGTTTCATTCCTGATTTTTCTTTTCCTTTTCGATTGCCCGTCTTTGTGGGGTTCGTGGGTATATGCTCACGCATGTGTTTATGGATTTCGTGGGGATGGATAGTCATTTGAATGATTTATGCGACCACGTAACTTGCTTCATTTACTTATGTCTGGTTGGTTGGAAGAGATTGCCGCCTGGCAATAAACCCGCCAGACTGTATTTGCAATAAAATAGTTAAATAAATTAATAAAATAAAATACTTATTTTTTTAAATACATGTTCTTTTTCGTAAGACAGGGGGTTTCAAAAACTTATTATTTATCAATAACTTATTATTGGCCAAAAACTTATATTCATTGACAAAATAACGGCTACTCTAGGAATTATGTATGTAATATAAACACTACATTACACCTGAAGCCGAATGTGTTACTATCACATATCGGAAGATCTACGAAGATTTCGTTGTAAGTCATCTCTTGGTAAGCTTTTTTTCGGTTTTCACACCAAATTGGTTTTTCTAAGCATATGTAGATGCAAGAAAGTTCCTTACCGAATGACCTCAGCTAAGTTGTAGATGCAAGGAAGTTCCTTACCGGATGACCTCAGCCAAGTTGTAGATGCAAGGAAGTTCCTTACCGGATGACCTCAGCCAAGTTGTAGATGCAAGGAAGTTCCTTACCGGATGACCTCAGCCAAGTTGTAGATGCAAGGAAGTTCCTTACCGGATGACCTCAGCCAAGTTGTTTCTATTCCTGCACTAAACATAATGTTTTTGTTTGTAATATTTTCAATCTGTCAATAAAAGTGAGATCAAATCGCGCGATAGAGCATCCTCGAGGAGAGTTTTCTATCTAAACGGCGCTTCATAAGTAATTATTATTGTTATTATGTATGATTAACAAGGGTGCTAAATACAAGGCCACAATTGCAGCAGCCCCTAATTAGTATAAAAATAGATTAAGTATAGAAACTCAAAAGTCTTTAGAATTGTATATGGGTCAATTAAACTGAGTTTGAATATCATACACTACTATTAAATTTAGCTTGGGATTTACACAAAACTATTAAATTCAGGTATCTCTTCCTGATGTCAAGCGGAAGACATGATAATTGTGACCCCAAATCTCATTTAGAGATAAAGGGGGGATCTTTAATGGTTTCAGGATGATGATACAGCAGACATTTACTGATGTGAGATGTCATTACTTTTAGTTTTATGAACACGTATATTAAATTAATGAGGTTGAAATATCAGAGAAATAATTTGTACGGAAAACGGAAGGAAATACTGAAAACAGTTAAGATGTAACGTTACTATGGAGAAAACCTATTTTTACTTAACGGTTTGAACTCAAATAAAAAAAATTTACTCTAAAAAATATTTATATTTTATCAAATAATTTTTTTTTTAGATTTTGTAGAAAAGCATTCGTTTACTATTAAGATGCCCTTGGGGGGTTTAACCGTCATAAAATACGTCAAATAAATATGATAGATCATTGCTTTCATCTATCATTCATTAAATACCAAATTTTCTTACATACGCACACATCTCCATTAAATGTAATCTTGCTTTTATCATTCCATTTCAACGCCAAGACTTTGCATCTATACAAAAAGGTGATTAAGTTGGAAAGCGACGCTGCGCCGTGGAGTTAGTTTAACCTTTCCCTTCCTGTGCTAAAAAAAAATCCGCCCATTCCGGTGCTATGTGTATTCAATACACATCAATACACATGTTAAAAGGAGCGATTTAAAATCGTTAAATTATAATATTCATAGCCAATCACTTAAATTAATTAAATTTGAAGTCAAAAGTGATAATAATTGAAGTTTAATTGCTCAAAACATGAAAAAAAAAAAAACATCGTACGACGTTCACAAAACGGGCGAAGCGACCACCTCAAACGAAAGCCTGCTAGCTCTTGAAAAGTGAGTGAACTGAGATTCTATTTATTGTGTTCCCATATACCGAAGTAGAGGGAGAGTGAGACGTGAATAGCGTCGCTTCCTCATCCATAGCGGTGTTTTAGAATGAATATACCTACGTCACACGTTTGATTGTTTAGGGACTTGTGTTTCGCATAGAAGGATGTTGGTTGTTTGAATAAAAGTCGTCGAGATCGGAATAAGTAAAGAGAAAGTTTATTGTAAGCGTCTGTATTTATAATGTATAGAATGGCGCAGAACATGTCGCTGTCTCGCTTCCGCTGGACACATGTTTATTGTTGCACGTTCTATATACACTTCATACTACGGTCTGCAGGAGAGGCAAGAGATATATCGGTGTCTCGCTCTTTGCTACTAGTGAGTTCAATGACCGCGCGGGCGACCTTCGCTCGGCGCCGCCTCGCACTCGCCACTTGCGAGTTCAATGACCGCGCGGGCAAGGGTCGCCTCAATGGGTTCAGTGACCGCACGCACGGTCGCTACAATTGTATTGGTGAATTTATTCCCGATTTTCACAAAATATCTCTGATGTGGCCGATAATTGCTAACTATTATTAATGTAATTTTTTTATTCAATGCGTAAATGTATTACGGAGGAATACCTAAAATCTGAACCCAGTATTTATTATATTTATAGAGATGTTAAAGTTTTTAGAAGCAATGTGTACTAGTAACACATCACATGACAGGAAGGGTTAAGTGAGTAAGCCGTTGCACATCAGCAAACTCACCGGCTACCCAGCTGCACTGTATCCAATAGCACACTGAAGGGAGATAATCAGAGTGAGCAGGCATGATTTTCCTTTTTTTTTTTAAATAGATATGACTAAAGTCATAGGCATCCCTATACCCCCGAGTTCTAGGCGAAAAAGACGCCTGCGTCATTCGAGGGGAGTACGTCAAACCATAGACCTTCCGTACGGAAGTCCAGTGGTTTACCGTGCGGCCGTACACCTCTAGACACTACAAAGGATAATCATTTTTAAGAATTTATTATTGATCTGCCAGTAAAAACAGTACTTTATATAATATAGATCTTTTTTTTTTTTCAGTTTACTTTAAAAAAAATATCTCAATATCGACAATTTAAAACATATTTCTTAAATAACACAATTTCTCAATTTGCTGGAATCTTTCATTATTCACCCTTTTATCTTGTCGTCTTTTTTTTGTTTCCCAAGTAATATTCCTTATAAAATTAAATTCTTAGGAAATGTTTTCTGACAAATATTTGTTGGAAAATCCATAATTTGATCAAAATTTTTGCTTTAAATATTTATTTCAAGGGGGAAATTGGACTATAGTAATCCCCTTTGACCCAGTAAAACTGTGTTATTATCTTGAGTAGTTATTTTGCTTATTAATGCAGTAACTTAACACTGGATTAAGGGATGTTTTCTTAGCACTAACAACACGAGGGGAAGCATATCTTAAAATATATATGTTAGTTCATTTTAGTACTACAGAACGCGACCTCAGTGACCTACTTGGTAAAAAGCTTGTCTACCAAACCAGGAGTTGCGGATTTGAGCTCCATTTATTTTAACAAAGAACTTTTTCCCTTAAGGCTTGTTGAATACCTTTCGGGTTGGTAAAAAAAGATTGCCACAGATCAATGAACCTACAAGATTGTTATTGTTTACCACAAAATTTTAATATAATATGTGCATTCGCTGGATTATAAAATTAAGGTCACACATGAATTTATTTGAAACAAAATCAAGTTAAAAAAATTCACCCTTTGCTGGAGCTAAACGTCTTCCTTTGATTAGTATGGTTGTAACTTTATTTCTTAAGGAGGTATAATGTTATTTTGATTTGGTTTTTCAATATCCAGGGAATGTTTTTTTCGACTAACCAATTTCTGGAATTTTCCGAGGCCTATGTTACAACTTAGTAGACAACTTTAACAACCTAGTTGAGTTGTAAACAGCCTGTCAACTAACTTTGTCGAAAAGCTAATATTGAGTTTTCAATTCCAAGTAAAACTCAGATTTAAAAAAAATTGTAATTTAGGATTTAATTTAAGGCTTCTCTCACACTCTTCTGGTTTGTTGGAATAGATTACCATGATAGCAGTAAGCACATGAGATTATACTGTGTATAACAAAAGTGTTATTTAATAAAATATAATACGATATATCCTAAATTATTGATAAGTATGGTTAGGAGACGAAATACTATTTGATCACTATAATCGAGCTTTAAAAGCTCTTAGTATATCACTCATGGCCAACATTATTCGTGATGGAAATACTACCGTACTCAAGGGACAATATTTGAAAATATCCTGAAAAGTTTGGGGCTTGGGTTCTTTATTTGTATTTTTTAACCTTTTTGTGTACCATCGGGAATTAAAGTTTATTTGTGGGCTGCACAAAAAAATGGATTTTTAACCACGTGCAACTCTTCTCCAGTCAACCAGTAAGGAGTTAAAGGAATTCTTGAGTTAAAACCAAACTTAAACTTTTAAAAGAAATTGTTCCAACGGGAACCGACTCCAAAGCCCCCGGGTTAGCATAGCTAGCGGCTTGTCAATTAAACCATGGAGGTCACCAAAATGGTTCATGGTGCTAAATATTTTTTTAATAACTGGAATATATAGGTAGACTATAAAAGGTCATCCAGTGTTCACGTTTTAGAAAAAAATGGATTTAAAAGTTTTATATTTTAAAATAATAAGATATTGTCATTCGGTTGATGGATGGAAAAAGTTTTTCCATTTTCCCTTTTTTATACAACCCTTCAGATGATGTAGACATGGTATTATAAAGCGGTAAAAAGGAAATTTTGAGACACAGTTTATATTTTTCTTTTACAGTCTTGCAGGGTGCTTTAGTTTTGAAGAGCCATAAAAAAAAGTCGTCATTTTATTGCAATAACATTTAAAAATTTACATTAAAATTTTATAACTACATTTTACTTAATCTCATTATGATAATCTCTGTGGTCTAGTTAATACAACGCCTCTTCTCTAACTAGGGGTTTGCGGGTTAGATTCTCGTAGGTACTATTTTTTTTAGAAATGGGTTCATTCGGGTTTTCACTTAAGGTTTATTTAACTCTCTTCTGATTTATTGGAAAATGTTTGTACATACATAATCAATTAATCTACAAGATTATACTGTATACAATGAAAATGAAATAAAAAACAACTATGAATGAAAATCATAATATTCATAATTTTCTTTGAAGTTCCTTAAACACTTATGTTTCAGGCAGCATCTTCTTTAATATATTATCTTAAGAAATTTTCTGCTTCTGATTTCATCCTTCAATTAAGATAAAACAACTTTGTTAAACATCTACTGACGATTTTTTTCTAGTCACATTCAGTGCTCAAAGCGCCTAAAGGCTTTCATATAAACTTTTGTTGGGTGCTCAAAATGCCTATCGCCGTTCTATTTCAATTTTTTTAGGTAAAAAAAAACTATATGAACCCAGGTTTGTAAGAGTTATATGGAAGTTAATTATACATGCATTTGATTTTTTTAACACGGTAATTATAAAGGAAATTATACGGCAGTTAATGGGTTAAATGTGTTTTTAATAACTGTTCTATATACTTCAAAATTGTTTCTGTTTTGCACTTAACATTTTTATTTCTAACATTTTTTTGCGAGAGATTATCACCCATCAAAATACCCGCAGATATACTTCATACAAAAGAGATAAATGCATACAAACCACCACTCTATTTTATTATAGGAATAGTAGAGAGAAAAAAAAACACTTGAATTTCTATCGCAACACATTTAACATGTATGGCCAATTTTACACTCTATGACTGTATTTTTACACTCATACACCTAAGATTTCTCTGACTTTTTACATTTTCTTCTTTCAAAATATTTTTCACTTGATCTAACCATACTTTTATCGATCTTTCTCTATCAAATCTTTTGTACATATTTGCATTGTATATGCATTTTATAGATATTACTCCATTTATTCGTTTTACATATTTAAACCTTCTCAAAGGGCTCTTTTTCATTTCATTTATATATCACCCTTAAATTTCCGTCCATCCCTACTGGCGTTATTCCACAAAACAAATATTAGGTTAAAAAAGTTCGTGGGGCTTTTGAAAATAAAAATTACACGCATGCAGAAATTTTCTTTTTCATTAAAATAATCGACTTCACATTTTTTATTACTTTCCCAACGGGAAACAAGTTTGTATATTCCGCTTTTATAAAATGTTGTGTCTTTAGAATTAAAAAAATCTATTTACCCACGCTTCGATATTAATTTTATTGGTGAATAATCTAATTCGCATGTGATTATCTAGCGCCAAAATGAGCTGATAATCAGTAAGATAAATATCGGGAGAATATGGGGGATGAGGCAGTGTTTCTTCTCCTAAAGCATTTTTTTCCGTGGATACATCTTGTAGTATGAGGTCTTGCATTGTTCTGCAAGAATAACACTTTCTTTGGATTAACTAGTCTTGACTATTTTTAAAGTTTTGTCCATGTGGGACTCATTTGCATATTTTCCGTGATTTTTTAAATATGATACAAATACTAACAAAGTATTTCCCTACTGACTTTAAACATTTCAGAAAGGCCTTGACACGTTACATTCTTTTTTTTTTCAATGATGACACCTTACTTTTCACTATCAATAACGCAAAGTCGTCGTTAAGGAAGTGAATCTTTAATTGATTGATTGCAAAAAGAACATTTTATAAACTTGTTTTGTGCAGTACGTTATTAAACCACATATTTTTCAAATGCCATGCATGTTTAACAACTACCTTCTACAGCTTTTAAAAAATAAACACGCTCGTTAAAATTCATAAAATGAACACGCTCGTTAAAATTCATAAAATGAACATGCTCAAATTACAAAAGATTTTACTGACATTTTTTAAGGTGTGAAATCACAATAAAAAAATTATACCAAGTCAAAGCGTATTGATTGACCGATTTTTTTTCTTTGGTAACTTAATCATAATTACTAAAGTATTGAAAGTCCGAGGAATTTCGGAAAACCTTAAAAAAATGTAGAACAGCCAAATGAATCAAATTCTGAAAGAGAAAAGGGGAAAGCCTTCATAAGATTATTTATAACCATGTGTGTATGGACGTTTCAGAAGCAAAAAATGTGTTCCAAGATATAATGAAGTAGAAATATATTATCTCTGCCTATTTCAATAAGGACATGGCGTGATGATGATTAAGTCAGTTTATCTTAGACAATTCTTTATAAAAAAGAGCTAGCGAAGGGAGGTTTCAAATAAATGTTAACACAAAACTAGAGAAACAAATAGCTGACAGCTTAGAAGAAGTTATCTTTTCCGAGCAATTTAACTCGTAGGACTGATTTACAGTGGTTTTTAGATAAAGGATAAGTATTTCATTGCATTTTTCATGTTTTTATGAGAGTTTCAGTGAGCTGGAAAGCTATCAACTCTTTTTTAGTTTATTTAAGCGTTAGGCTAGATTTTCATGAAACGCTATCAAGGAACGATGTTCTCAGACAATGATTAAGTGGAACGAAATATTGAATGATGAGCTGAAGTAGGAACAAATAAAATGAGGTGTTAAAAGATATACGTTGAAAACAAATAAATAATAATATCTGCTGAAATGATCAAAATAACTTATAAGTATCAACATTGATGTATGCCAGTGAAACGTGAACTTGAAAAAATACTGAAAGGAGCCTAGGAAATTCACCCGATATGTGTGCTTTGATAAGTGTAGCTGGCATGTCAACATATGACAGAAAAAGAAATGTAATTATTAAGGGTTGATGAAATCTAAAAACTGATATATTAAGTAGAGTGAAAAAGAGCATGTGGAGGTAGTTTGGACATGTCAAACGAATAGGGGGCGAAATATTGACTTATAATATAATAATAGACTTATTATCAATGTAATGACTTATAATATAAAATTCACTTATAATAAATGTATAATGACGTATAATATAACAATTGACTTATAATGAATGTATAATGCAATCAAAAGTGAGATTGTACGACTGAAAAAAGTATGTCTGGACCAAGGAAAGGTAAGAAGTAAAAGAAACGCAAGGAGCTGTTAGTAGATGTATGAATGTGGAGGAGGCAAAGGAATTTTGTCGTAATAAGAAGATTTGGTGATCTGTTTCTCTATGTTTACCTTGACAGGGAAGTGGCGTGATGGTATATACGAGTATGTAGATTGTCACGGAAGTTTCTAGTTATTTTTTTATGTAGAATTTTTTAATTGTGAAAAAGTGGGTTAGTTGTCCAAAAAAGAGAGCTGAAATGTCAGAAAAAAAGAGTACCGACGACCATAAAGTGGCATACATATTTCTCATTTTTGTTCAATTGATATCACGGTGTGATATTTTTTTCGTATTTTTTGCCTTTTAGACTATAATGTTGTATTTTTTACACTTTCGCGCTTTTCAGCACACAAAATGACATTTTTATTTTTTCATGCAAGAAATGCTACACTGAGTCATTTGTGTTATTTTTTGTTTTCAAGAGCAAAAGTTGGCATTCTTTTGACCGTTATTCCTGACTTTTGTTCTTATTTGTAATCAGGATGTTTCAAAGTAGTGGTGTAAAAAATCTTTTAAAGTTCTCTCTGTGGGTTTTTTGACATTTTTTGACAGAGCCATTTTTTACTTTAGCGTCTTAAGACTTAAATAAGACAACATTAAAAGAAAAAAATAGTCGTGTGACCAGAATTATTGATATGTGTGGCAATTTAGAAACTGATTGTGTCTAAAAGAGTAACATTATTGACATTTTTATGTCTTTATTACCATTAAGATAAATTAGTCACTGTAGCATAGTATGATGTAAGATAGATAATGTCATCTTAACACAATTGTGTATATAAATACGCAATATACGATTGTTGTCAATTTTAAAACTTTATAACAATAAAATAGTATTTTTTCTTTTTGGTAACAATGTGTGATTCATAAATGTTTGCGCCTTTTAAACACAAACAAAAACAGTTTTAGGCGATTATGTACCTTAAAGACCACAAAATTACATAAGTGAAACATTTGTAACAGCTGATAACGAATTACTTTTGTTAATATTTCAATGTATCACATTTAAAACATTTGGCATTTCAAGTGACAAAACTCCAACTAATGAATTTAAAAATTAATGATGGAATTTTGTCACTTGAAATGCCAAAAAATGTTGAACTGATTATGCCCTTAAACCACATATTTGCATCTTCTTCTTTTTTCAACTTTTTTAATATAGTGTCATTTTCGACACTTTAGCGCTTTTAACCTAAAATTATATTTCGCACATTATTATTTTTTTAAACTTTCAATGTTGATATTTTCATGCCTTTAAGAATACTCCATTGTATTTTGATTCCGTTTTTGCACCTCAGAGCCTAAGGTGACCGAACATCAATTGAAAATTTTGAAACGGATGTGTCTATAACACGAAAATGGAAGTTGTGAAAACTTTTCGACAAAGATCAGAAAGTTTATTTTTCAAATTTTTGACACTCAAACGCATGAAGAGCATTAAGAAGCATTATGCCTTAATATCTACAATTTGACATTTTTTAACACTAGCCTTAGAAGTTGTAAAGCGTGGTATTTTGGACATTGTCAGAATATTATTTTTTTTGTTCATTTAAAATAATTTAAACACAGTTGTGCCTCTTAGTCAATATCAAAAAATATATGTATGTTTTTGCCAACAAAACCAAATATTGAAATGTTTAATTCTTAAGGACGATGTTTTTTTGTTTCTTAAGGACGATGAAGTAACAATTATGTCCCATCTGCACTTTAGACCATTGGAGTAATTTCTTATTATTTTATTTTACACACTAGACCGCAAAGTGCAATTAACGAAAAAAATATTTATAGGTACGATAAGATTAAAACATTGTTTTATGGTATTTTTTAAACTGCTGAATATTTGTTTCTTTAAACCTTTAAAGCGAAATTACGGCACGTAATTTTGTCATAAATGTCAAATACTGTAATCACACTTTGTGTAATAAGAATACAATCGTCTTAGCATCAAAACATTAAAATATTTTTTTGCCTTGAAGACCACAATGATGAATTATTGTCCCTTGAATTACTATCCGACCACAAAATTGCATATTTAACACTTTACTCCCAAAAAGACGAGAGAGTGAAAAGAATGTCACTTTTACCCATTTTAACATAGATGACAGAATTATTATTTTTAAGTTAAATTTACAAACGGTACTGTCATTTTAGGTTTTAGTGTGCAGTTAACATGCTTAAAATAATTCACGATCTAAGGCCACCAAATTAAGTTAGTTTAAGGTTAGTAGGTTTTAACAATTTTGTGATTAATTATATAACTACAATAAGAAAACCTATTTTAAAATCTTGAGACTCACCACAAAGTAACATTTTTGATACTCGAGTTCTTTTCAAATAAATAAGAATTTTCAAAACTAATCGTAATTTTATACCATAAAATGATATTTATTATACGGATTTTTCCTCTTTTGTTCTATGAGTTTGAACAAAAATATACATTTGTAACTTTTTTGTGGTTGAATGACGACAACGTCAAGAGTCGGCGTCAGGAGTCGGAGTCAGGAGTTGAAGCTAGGAGTTGGAGCTAGGAGTCGGAGTCACGAGTCAGAGTCAGGAGTTGGAGCTAGGAGTCGGAGTCACGAGTCGGAGTCAGGAGTTGGAGTTAGGAGTCGGAGTTATGAGTTGGAGTCACGAGTTGGAGTCAGGAGCTTGACTCAGGAGTCGAAGTCAGGAGCTTGAGTCACTAATCGGAGTGAAGAGTCTGAATCAGGAGCTAGAGTCAGGAGTCGAAAACATGAGTCAGTCATGAGTCAGGAGTCGGAGTCAGGAGTCGGAGTCAGGAGGTGGAGTCAGGAGTCGGAGTTAGGAGTCGGAGTCAGGAGTTAGAGTCAGGACTCGGAGTCAGGAGTCGGAGCCGTGGAATCGGTTGTTTTTGGAGTCAGAGTAAAAAATTAAGCTTTCTAGAGTCGGAAATTTTGTTACCGACTGCACAACCCTGCCTATTTGTACCATAAATGTAAAAAGTCGCATTTTTAACACATTATCTATACTTATGATTTTTACGTTCCTTAAAGACTATGAAGTGGCTGATTTAAAAGATTTCTTGATTGAGGAACATTCTTTGGAATTGAAAGTGACATTGATTACTAGTTTTTTTTTCTCATTAGAACAACAATGTCTCATTTTTTCTACATTCATGTTTCAAGACAACGAAATGAAAATTTTAACACATAAACCTTGATTAGTAAAAATGCCATTTTTTTTACGATTTTGAGTTTTTTACCACACAATTGAAGTTTTTATCCATTTATACATCTGAGAGTATATTGTGGCATTTTTGTGATTTAAGGACAAAAAGTACCGTTTTTTTTTTAAGATGACTAAGTCGCATTTATTTTTACCACTAAGCCCCAACGTTTCATACTCATATAATGCACCTTATCCACCTTAAAGTCTCAAAGCTGTATTTTATACACATTGTGGCTTAGAGGACAAGTAAACGACTATAATAGGAATTAAAATATTGAACCGTCACCTTACACTAAAAAAATTCAACTGAAAGGATGTTAAATAATACAAAAATCATAAAATCGTATAAGACGAGATAAATTGATGCAAATATGTGGAAACGTGTTTAAAAAAATGTATGGAAATCTCTCATTTGTACCCCAGTGTAAATAAAGAAATGAAAAATATATAACTAGTGGTCCTCCTAAATTTCAGTTTACCTTGAAAGATGAATTTGATTTCGAGAAAAGTGTTTAACTCTTAGTAAATGTTTTGATTTATTAATGTTGCAATTCAAACCACAAGCTTTCTTATAAATTTTATATCAGTCAATTGTTCGTTACTCGCTTTTCTTTCTCAATTTTTTTGCAATATCATATAACATTTTTCCTATTTATACTTCTACGCAATTTAGAAAAAAAACGAGAAGAGAAATAAAGAGTTTTCCATTTTTTATTTTGATTTAGCGTTAAATAGAGTAATAAAGATATGCGAATGTTATTTCGACGCTTCACATTTCCACTAATTTAGACTCGTAATTTATGTTATGTTGTCGAATAAATCTTACGAAGAATGTGAACATATCTGTTTTCTTTTCAAAAACTTTTTACCAAGCTAGCATATATCTTATCGCTTACAAAATATAATAAACAGCTATATTTATATATATTGTATAATTTTTCATACATATGAGACATCAAACACAAAATGGATGGAATTTGGCAGGGCAGATTACTCCGCTATAACATTGCGGCTTGGGAGTGAACTGTTGAAGAGGGTGGAGCAATTCAGGTACCTGGATAGTATGATTACTGCATCTGTCGACCCAGATATGGAGATGAAGTGCAGTATTGAAGCAGCCCGTAGTTCATTCAACAAAATGAGATCAATATTCTGCAATGATAAATTGAATCTGAAACTAAGAAAGAGAACGTTGAAGTGCTATGTTTGGTATGTTCTGTTGTATGGCTCGGAAACATGGACGCTGAAGGTTCATTCTATGAATCGGTTGGAAGCGTTCGAGATGTGGTTGCACAGGACGATGCTTCGTATACCGTGGACTGATATGATCACCGATTCGGAGGTCTTGAGGAGAGCTAATTGCCGTAGACAGCTGCTGACAGATATTAAGGTCCACAAGATATCCTATGTGGGTCACATTTTACGTGGAGAGAAGTACGAAATCCTCCAGTTGATACTGATGGGCAAAATCGAGGGGCAGCGTGGCCCTAGTAAAAGGCAAACATCTTGGCTGCGCAATATAAGAAACTGGACGGGGATGAGGCGTGTGGAGGACCTATTCCGGGTTGCGCAAGATAGAGAAGACGTTGCCAGACTGGTTGCCAACGTCGGGGGGACCTGATGGGGCACGACAAGAAGATATAAAAACTCCGTGACTTAGTTGGTAAAATACATATCTTCAAACCCGGAGGTTCAATTTTCGTGGCAATGCAGATTTTAAAGGAGTCCAGTCTAGTTTTCATTTAAGGTCTCTTAAACGTATTTCTGTTTAGTTGGTAGAGATTGTCATACAGCAATAAGCCTGTTAGGTTGTAGTATATACAACAAAAGTGTAATTAAAGTAAAAAAAAATTAAAAAATATTATTTTCGTTTAAAAATTTGTTTCGTTTTATTTTTTGTTACTTTTACTTAAATAATCCATTTGATTCTTTAATAAAAATCAATAAAATAATAATACTTAAATAATATATAATATTATTTTCGTTTCCTAGCTTCAAGGTACGGGCAAAAACACTGATAATATTTTGAACTACTTCTTGTTTAGTTGGAAGAAATTGATATAAAGTTATAAATCCGACAGATACATATAGTACCCGACGGTAAGTAATACACATCGGGCTTAAGAAAGAGACTGTCGGCCATAATCGGCTAACTTCTGCTTTGTAGAGCGTCGTCTCTGTCGCACGATGCGCTAACAATCCCTGTTCTAGAGAGAGCTAAACGACTGACAAATCGCGACGGAACACGTGTATGATTGACAGAGACGACGCTATATAAAGCCGAAGTTAGCCGATTATGGCCGACAGTCTCTTTCTTAAGCCCGATGTGTATTACTTACCGCCGGGTATTGTACGTTAATTTTAATGTTATGAAATATTAAATGGTCTGTATGGTGATTTGTGAGATATAGTTATGGGAATCAAAGCATTATGTGAATAAAATACGTTGACTGAATATTTTGTCTTTATCCAATGAACTAAAATAACCATTGTTATTCAAAAACTTTTTAATCAAAACGTGAAAAAAATTAACGAGTTTTATGAAAAAGTGTCACTTTCTTATTTCTTATTGTATAGATGTTCCGGAACCTTTCATCTCTGAGATAATTTATTATCTCCTAAAGGAAGTTAGTTACCTTTGAATTTTTAAGAATATTAATTTTACGTTTTCCCCTTCAAAAACTTCATTTTTTTGGCTGAAATAATGTCTTGTTGTTAATTATCATTTTCATGAACTGAACGTATTTTCAGAAACAATACAAGGACCAAAATAAAATATTTTTTAATTAATTCATTCATATAATTCGTAATTTTTTTCAAAGAACTGTGAATGGCCTCTTGTAACAAGTTCACGACTTCAGTATGTCGTGCCTTCTTCACATTTAAAAAAAATTATTTCTGTTATAAATTTTATAAAAAAATACTCATCAAATTGACTTTTTAATACAAAAGTTTGCTTTCTCCTGTCCTGCATTTGCCCTCCTCAGTGTGTTTTATCCAACCAGGTCACAACGTCCGGTATAAGATTGTATAGTTCTTGCACGCATTTATATAGTGAACAGCTGTGTATACTTTGGTTTATAGCAGATCTCCCCACACTCACAATATTTTTGTCAAGTTATCGCATGCTTCTTCTTATCCTGCATTTGGTTATCTTCAGTGCGTTTTATTCAACCAGGTCACAACGCCCGGTATTAGATTGTATAGTTCCTGCACGTTTTTTGTAAACGCATACAGTGGGCAGCTGTGTACACTTTGGTTTATGGCAGATCTCCCCACACTGAAAGTATTTTTTTCAAGTTATAGTTTGCTTCTTCTTGTCCTGCATTTATTTATCCTCAGTGTGTTTTGTCCAACCAGGTCATAACGTCCGGTATTAGATTGTATAGTTCCTGCACGCTTTCTGAAAACGCATACAGTGGGCAGCTGTGTACACTTTGGTATATGGCAGTTCTTCCCACACTCACAGTATTGAGCAACTGTGTACACTTTGGTTTATGGCAGATCTCCCCACACTCACAGTATTTTTGTCAAATTATAGTCTACTTCCTCTTGTCCTGCAATTGGTTCTCCTCAGTGTGTTTTATCCAACCAAGTCACAGCGTCCGGTATTAGATTGTGTAGTTCTTGCACGCTTCCAGAAAATGCATATAGTGGGCAGCTGTTTACACTTTGGTTTATGACAGATCTCCCCAAACTCACAGTATTTTTATCAAGTTATAGTCTGCTTCCTCATGTCTTGCATTTGGTCCTCCTCAGTGTGTTTTATTCAACCAGGTCACAACGTTCGGTATTAGATTGTGTAGTCCCTGTACGCTTTCAGAAAGGGCATACAGTGGGCAGCTGTGTAGACTTTGGTTTATGGCAGATCTCCCCACACTCACAAAAATATGATTTTTCTATGCCTCACTTATGTATATTATATGCACTACATCTTACTCCGTATCTGGGCCTATTCAGAGTACACGACTCCTTCAAAGATAGAGAAAATCCAGACAGCTCCACAGTCAGATTGCCTACAAACTTATTACTGACTGAAGCGAATGCAATACGTATGTTTATGAGAAATACCTCGGTTAATTTATTATTAAAGGTAATATTATCATAACAAGATGATCGTGTAAATTCAAAGCACAGTGGTTTTGAAAACCATCGCCTTGCTGCCATTTCTTTCGATTTAAATAATCTATTGTGTCTCTTGCACAAATGCAACTACTTCTGGAGTGAGTGCTTCTGCTGACCTACCTTGACGAAGGTCATCTTCAATCGATTATCTGCCTAAGTGCCCTAAGTGAAACTATTTAGCCCCTATCTTTAATTGTGGAATGTACGGAATATGTTCTCGGTAGATAGCATCCATTTGTTTATTATTTTTTTCGGACTTTCGCATTCTTTTGAAAGCTACTTGATTATCGAATGACATTCAATGATAATCGAGTGAATCTGTTACACGTCTGCTATCGGTTCTACTTAGCATACTAATGAGGGTAGAGTTATTAATTATTTTTCTGTAACATCACCAGACTATGCCGTGTATGTTGTATCTGTCTATACAAACTATTAATTGTTCTGGTGGGTAAAAAAACATCAGATGTGATTTCAATTGTTTGTATAAATATTTACCAATTGTTTAATAAAGAAAATAAAACCTAGATTTTATAAACTACACGAAGAAAAGTGTAGCATAAACATACAACTGTTTTTCTCTCAGGAGAATACAGTAAGACTTAAGTTTTGATTCGTTTGTGATTTAAGGGGTGAGAATTTGTGGAGAAGACTTACACTAAATGGGCTGGGCTTAACACAGTGGCGGAAATTGATGTGAAATAACATTTATTAATTCGATTTCGTACTGAAAATAATTCCTTTTGTTATTTGATATTCGTATAATAGGTGGTAAAACAGTTGACACCTAGTCCGGGGATTGTAGTTTCAATCAATAAAACTCTATAAAAGAGCCCTAGACTGATTTTTATATTAGCCCATGAACACCTTTTGAGTTGGTGACAAATATTTGTCAAATGATAACAAGACCTCTAGATTGTTTTGTATCTGTACAGAAGGTATTTTTATCAAGTTATAGTCTGCTTCCTCATGTCTTGCATTTGGTCCTCCTCAGTGTGTTTTATTCAACCAGGTCACAACGTTAAATAGGATTCCAGTCTGGTTAACATTTAAGGCCTATAAAAACTTCTTTCTGGTTGGTTGGAAGAGGTTGCCACATGACAATAAACACACCAGGTAAATAAAAAATAAAAAAAAATGGTTATTGAATTGACGGAGGATACGTTGAGGTTTAACTTTTATAAGATAGTTTACTAAGACTTGAGATTTCATCTTTCATGTATTTTTTGCAGAGTGGAGAATATTGTATAGACCTAAAAAATCTTTATATGGGGTGTAAATTAAGAATTCGGTAGGTGCCTGAAAATAATGGTTCTATACTGGAAAATTGAGTGTCAATAGCAGAGCTGTGACTTAATAAAACTAACCAGGACTCATTCGTAACTCCTTTGGATCTTTATCTCTTTACCTTCATTTGACTAATTAGAGCTGGCTTCCATAACACTGTTGAGGAATAGATTTCATGGCGTTTTCAGTGTTTGCTTCACTCTATAATCTAATACAAAATACCATCACACTTTTCCCTGCTGCGGTAAACAAATTATCTCGATACACATATTTTGCCTCTTTCATATTCACAAACCTTCTCATACAGCTCATACGATTTCCCTTTCATCTTTCGTGTCTGTTTTGTTAACCTTTTTTCGTTCATTTTTTACACGTGTCCAAATCATCTCACATTAATCTTCTTCATCTTACTCAACACATCAGCATTAAGTTAACATCCATTTCTAATTACTTCATTTCATATTCTGTCATACATTGTATCCCTATGTATTTATCAAAGTTCAAGTATATCTACATTTAACTTCCATACGTTCATACTTCCATACTTGATTCTTTAACTTCCATACTTGATAGTAAAACACTATTGAGGATAATCTTCTTAATAGATTTTGATACTGTAAGATTAATTTTCAAGATTCGTTGCAAAAATAACTTTGGCATATACCTGGTTGACACACATTGAGTTGCATGATTTTTTGCAGAATCTCTAACTGAACACAAGTGCTGGGTGATTAAATCTCCGACCTGTGCATACGGGGTCAATAAGAATTATTGACATAAAAATCTGATATGTTTAATGGAGGGTTACATAAATTATATTGTGTTTATAAAGACTCTTCTACATGGACTATACTACCTGACTGCAGTCCTATGACAATATAACTTCTTATTGTACAAGATACTTAATCAGTTTTTTTCTACATTATTCCTGGGATGTAGTCAATTAGCCATCCTTTCATCTCTTTTGGGAGTCTGCCTAGTGATCGATTTCCTATAGGATAATCATGAGAAGCCATACAGAAGAAGTTTTTAAAAGTTCTTTTTACAATCGTAGCTTTCTCTCGGTTAAAATTTCTTAAATTATTTTCTTCCACTTTTTTCTCAGTCTACCTTTTCCTCGCCTTTTGTCTTTGGAAATTCATTGTTTCAACGTGACCAAATCATCTCAAGGCTCCTTTCTTGATTGTTGTTTAGTCAGTTAAAGAAATACACAATGATAGCCAATGGATGCTGTTCCACCACTGTTTAAGAAGGTGGATGTTTTTACCGTTACATCCCTAGAATTGACGCCGCATAGTGATAAACGATAGTTTTTGTCTGAACGCGCCTCCCTCGAACAGAGATGTAATGGGCCATTTACCTAAAATGTTTTTATTTCCCTTTCGTGTTCATGACTCAAACTCTTTTGCTTTACAGTGGATGCGGAAATGTTCCAATCAAGTTGAAAAAGATCATCTTTTATTTTTCTGGTGATCAAGGGTTTGTTTATGTGGAATATTGTCTTTTTTCCGGGACATTTAGTGTGTTGAAGGGCTAAGAGCATTGATCTTCAAGATATTCATCAAGAAAACAGGTTTAGAAACGTGGCTAAGGAAGAAATAGAAGAAATTTTGAAGAATTTTGTTGATTTGTTTTTATTCACCATTCAGGTTTATCCCAATTACATTAGAATTCTCAATTACCGACAAAAAAAATTTAGACATATTAAAAATATGTATGTGTTCAGAAGTTGCTTTAATAAATTGATGAGAGCTTCTAATGTCCCCAGTCTAAGAAGTTAATTTACTACTATTTTTAACAATATGATATGCCATATGTCAAAATTCTCCCAACAGGTACAGCGGCTGGAAAACCCATTCTAGCGTATGTGATTGAGATTAGTCCCTATTCTAGTGTATTTGTTAAGAACATTTAACGCGAATATTTCTAGTAATACTGGACAGCTCACAACTCCTTGAACGAGTTTGACAACGTCTTTAAAAAAAGGTCTGAATAATAATACTAAACGGACACTTTATATAGCACCTTTTAGAGAACACACGAGTATCTAGGTTTCAGCAGAAATAGAACCTGTAACTCCGGACAAGCAGGCTTCTTACCAACTAGGCCACGGAGGTTGTCAACTATTCACTATTATTATTATTATTACTTATCATTATCATTGAATCGTATATCATTTCAATTATTTCATCGCGATAAAAAGTTAAGGAATTAACTACGCTCAATAAACGTTTTGGTATTGCTGTTTTTTTTTCCAAGACATATAACAACATATAACATATATGATACCATCAAGCCATATCTGTGTTGAGGTAGGCAGTGAGGACAAATATTTTCCTATCAGATGAATAAACAACCGTTGTACTATATATATACTCGTCTGTTTATCATACTTCATTTTTTCCTCAGTGAAAAGACCTCCCAATACCATCCTTCCATTATTTCATCCCCCTACCTCATCATTTCACATCGTCCATTCCACACAGACATATTTATCTCTAAAACAATTAAATGTTGACAAAGCCTTTTTTAAATTTCGATATTTATACGGCTCCTTCATTCATTTTAAATTTATGTATTTATACAGCTCCTTCATTTATTTTGAATTTAGATATTTTTACGGCTCCTGAATTTATTTTGAATCAAGATATTTAACGGCTCCTTCAATCATTTTGAATTAAGAAATTTTTACGGCTCCTTCAATCATTTCGAATTTAGATATTTATCCGGCTCCTTCATTCATTTTGAATTTAGATATTTATGCGGCTCCTTCATTCATTTTGAATTTAGATATTTATACGACTCCTTCATTAATTTTGAATTTATATATTTTATAGGCTCATTCATTAATTTTGAATTTAAATATTTATACGGCTCCTTGATTCATTTTGAGAGCAATTTAATTTATTTATATATTAGAATTTCCTTCAGTGTTTCAATTTTCTTAACTAAATTACAATAGGCTTTGAAATAAAATGTATTTCAGCTTTATATTTGCTATTACAACTTCAAACACAAGATATTTACTATGTACTTTAATATCCTGAAATAAGTTTTCAGTATGGCCTTAAATATCCTATACTTGAACTTTTAATAATAAGTTATAGTAATCTGCAATGCTAAATACATATTTTTATAATATTTCTCTCATTGCTCAGCGTTCTCGGTTTTATTTAAGATTTGATGCATAAAAATAAAAGTTCAACCATGAAGGTAAGATAGGATAATTTTCAAACTTTTTTAACTTGCAAAACAACACTGACTTGTATTTTTCTGCGAACTTTGAAAAAAAAAAGGTTTTATTTTTAGATTTGAATAGATATCATTCAAATTCTTTTAAGTTAAAAGTATATTAAATTCTCATTAAAATTTTCTTTTCAATTTATTTAAAATAATCTTTGAAAAAGTAAATAAATTACTTTGAAAATTGTTACACACTTTTGATTTTTTAGATACACAGTACAACATTGACGGTAGTCTATTTCAATCAACCTTATATATGTTAAAGATATCTGAAGGGAAAAACAGGCTAGAATTATATTTAAAGAATTCTGGTCACCAACGGGAATGGAACTCTTAACCTCTAATAGTATAAAGAGATCAAATTAATAATTTATTGTTACAAAATATTATTTTTCTAATAGTTTGATTATTGAATAAAAATATCTGAATCCATCTATAAATGTTTTATCTTAAATCTCATTTTTGCTGAGTCTTTTCTAAATCAGTTATCTCTATTGTGGTCGCACTTGACTCGAGGCTGTTGAGAAAAATGGAGAGAAAAATGAACCGGCGAGCGAATTAAGGGTACATCTTAAACTTTCACGAGGGATGTCAGAAACTATAGAATTATTGGAGGTTTTCGAGAGGGGAAAAGGTGAGAAAGTTTTCTTTTGAAACTTTTGTCCTGTAAATGACTGTTGAGGACAGCATTTTAGTTTTTGTGATAACGGTGTTCCATTTTTATGCCTCTGTGAACTTGAAAAAATGTTTTACTTGTATTCAAATTCTAAATTCTTTCTTATAAAATAAATGTGTAATAAATGCGTTTTTAGGACATATCATATATCGTAACACGATGATAAATGCGTTTATTCGGACACGATGATAAATGTGTTTTTTCGAATACATATGGAGACACGATGATAAATGCGTTTATTCGGACACATAGACACGATGATAAATGTATTTTTTCGGTCACATATTGAAACATAATGCTAAAAACGTTTATGGACACAAATAAACTATGGTAAATGCGTTTATTCGGACACATAGACACGATGATAAATGTGTTTTTTTCGGGCACATATTGAAACATAATGCTAAAAGCGTTTATGGACACAAATAGACGATGATAAATGTGTTTATTCGGACACATAGACACGATGATAAATGTGTTTTTTCGAACACATATTGAAACATAATGCTAAAAGCGTTTATAAACACAAATAGACGATGATAAATGCGTTTTTTTCAGACAAAATGATATATTTTTTCTTTGCTCACATATCGAGACGCAATGATAAATTCACTATTTGACACATATAGATACACGACGATTCAAGTCTCTTATAGCATAACAATAGTTTACTTATAGCACTCAGTAAGTTAATGGTTATGTAACTTTCACACTTAATTCTAGCACCCTTACTTTGTATAATTGATTTAATAGCGGGGTATTATGATAAGGTTTTTGTCATTGCTGGGTCTGTGTTGTAAAACGGTATATATCGGAGTATAAGTTATATGACTGGTGTTCATAGCTTTAAGGAGCACTTGAAGACAACCGTTTTTGTTAGGTCTTATCAAAATTTATGATTTTATATGAACACTACACACATACTCTACATAATATCTAACGGGTAACTAACATATATTGGAAAATCTACTTCCTTTTTCTACTAATTATCACATATTGAAAGATCTACTTCCTTTTTCTACTAACTATCACAT
The DNA here is from genome assembly GCA_949825065.1 of Odontocerum albicorne. NCBI lineage: Eukaryota > Metazoa > Arthropoda > Insecta > Trichoptera > Odontoceridae > Odontocerum > Odontocerum albicorne. Next base: position 40,054,000 of record OX463847.1, on the reverse strand, counting down.
ATTGAAAGATTTACTTCTTTTTTCTACTTACTATCACATATTGAAAGATCTACATCCTTTTCTACTAACTATCACATATTGAAATATTTACTTCTTTTTTCTACTTACTATCACATATTAGAAGATCTCCATCTTTTTTCTACTAATTATCACATATTGAAAAATCTACATCCTTTTTCTACTAACTATCACATAGTGGAAGATTTTACTTCCTTTTTCTACTTACTATCACATCTTGGAATATCTACTTCCTTCTGTTTCTTACCAAATATGTTTTCTAAACATTTGCAGATGTGGAGATGTTCCCAGCCTACTAACTGCAGCCACAGCCTTTCTATCTTTACATCCTATTTTTTAGTTAAATTTTCAATCTGCAGATAAAAATGGGCACTAATCCCGAATAAGAACTCCCTTTTTCCACCCCACACCTTCACTATGTACAAAAAAGACAACAAAGAAAACATCACCCTAGGTTATTCATTCAAATAAATCCAAGACATTTAAATATATTTTTTTACATATTATCAATCAATCAAGCGACAGAATATATTCATGTACACATACATTCATAGATTTAAACATACAAAACACAGATACACTTATTCATACCAATATTTATGAATACTTGCAAAATGTATATATATTCATTAAGTATAATAGTTACATATGAAAATACACGTAGAAATAAAGAAAAATAATCTTACGAGGTGGAAAAACGTAATCATTTAAAACATAATACTGGCAATTTGCCGAGGAAAAAATAAATTGGCGGAGAAAATTGATGAAAGACGAAACCCTTCTCATTAATTAGAAGATGTAATCAAACAAAATGTCGTCTAAATTATTTCTTCAAGTGCCCCTTGATGGCTGCTTCATTCATAGAAAATAAAGAAAATAAATAGAAATAATTAATTCGGGACAGGCAATTTGATTTGATTCGGATTTAATTAGATGTGAATGAGAAATTGAATAAGGGATGGAAAATAAGTGGGTTCTTTTGAGAAATAAATTAAATAGCAAAATTATTCAATTATGTAAGGAATAATACATAATCAAAACGTACAAAGTAAAGGTTAAAATAAAAATAAACAGTAAAAGTAAAAATATCCTTTAAGTATAATCGACATATGAAAACTACTATTGCACGTGCATTTACTATTGCACGTGTAGATGCTATAAAACTGGTAAACGTATTCGGTGCGTGCACGATTGTTACCTGGCAAACACATTTACCTGAATGGGATCCTTTTTTTTTTATTTATTTTGGTGACATCGGGTATCAAATCCGAAACCCGAAGAAGGTACGTACATTGAAACGTATATTATTTCAATGTACATTTCAACTCGCTCATCACGTGTAAATAAACTGCTCAGATAACATAACTTATCAACCTGTTCCAGTTACTTTGAGTTAACCCATACACACTTTTAACCATACCTCTTTCTATAACCATCATTTTTGACCTTACTCTACCTTCTTTCGATATCATATCACAAAATCCAACCACGTTTCCTAGAACTAACTTCCTCGAGATATCCACAAAATTCTTCCTTCTCTCGATATCATATCACAAAATCCAACCATGTTTCCTAGAACTAACTTCCTCGAGATATCCACAAAATTCTTCCTTCTTTCGATATCTACAAAATCCAACCACGTTTCCTAGAACTAACTTCCTCGAGATATCCACAAAATTCTTCCTTCTTTCGATATCTACAAAATCCAACCACGTTTCCTAGAACTAACTTCTTCGAGATATCCACAAAATTCTTCCTTCTTTCGATATCTACAAAATCCAACCACGTTTCCTAGAACTAACTTCCTCGAGATATCCACTAAATTCTTCCTTCTTTCGATATCTACAAAATCCAACCACGTTTCCTAGAACTAACTTCCTCGAGATATCCACAAAATTCTTCCTTCTTTCGATATCTACAAAATCCAACCACGTTTCCTAGAACTAACTTCTTCTAGATATCCACAAAATTCTTCCTTCTTTCGATATCTACAAAATCCAACCACGTTTCCTAGAACTAACTTCTTCTAGATATCCACAAAATTCTTCCTTCTTTCGATATCTACAAAATCCAACCACGTTTCCTAGAATTAACTTCCTCGAGAACAATTGACGAAAGATATTTATTTCGACATTAGTACTCTTCATATACGTATTCAAACCATCTTAACGCTACTTTGATGACCTCCGCCGCTCAGTTGGTAAAATTATTGACTTTCTCCTAGGGGTTTCGGATTTGATACCCGATGTCACCCAAATAAATAAAAAAAAATGATACCATTCAGGTAAAGGTGTTTGCCAGGTAACAATCGTGCACGCACCAAATACGTTTGCCAGTTTTATTGTCTCTACACGTGCAATAGTAAAGGGTATGTCCACCTCTTGCAGCTCGACAGGTGTTCACTTTTTTGTCAAAATTTTCGATTACATTTTGGCATAATTGCGGTTCTAACTCACCAATACCGCAAATAATTTCATCCTTCAGCTCAGGAATTAATTGGGGGTCAATCTTATAGACCTGGCTTTTTACGTAACTCAAAGAAAATAGTCCAACGGTGTCAGATCACATGATCTTGGTGGTCAATTAACATCACCGTTTCCGGAGATTACAATACATAAAATAATTCTCAATTTGAACGCGTTGTGGTATTGTATACGACTCCATTTTTTTAATATCATACATTACACTTCTCAAATGTCACAAGACTAAGGCAAATTAACGACGCCATCTGTGTTTTATCCAAGAATTTAAAAAATCCTTTATGTTTTATCCAAGAATTTATCTACAATGTTTTCAATTCCGTTATTATGCAAAAAAAAACTATATAGAAAATTAATGACAAAGGACTTGAACGTAACCATAAAAAACTCAAAAATCTCCAAAAAACTTTTCTGATTACACTCTCCATATATTCAGCTCAAATCATAAAGTCTTCAAACTCGAAATAATACACACATGTTCCGGCTTTTACTTTTATTTGGATTACATATCCCAACCCTTCTCTTTCCAGATAAAAAAATATTTAAAAAAATTTAACTAATAAATAATTCTTATGGTAAGTAATAATTTCCTTATCACATAATTTTTAAAACATTTTACCTTCCATGAAGTATTATAATAATCCAAAATAAGGCAATTCTGGTTGTTTCAGTGGTAAGATGCGGTGCCCCAATACCACGTCGTCTATCGCCCGTCACACAAGATACACGTGTTTATTTTGTCTCCGCTCTTTATTTGATTTGTCTCTGTTAATATCATCATATTAACTATATATTTTTTACTTTATTGTAGCTTTTATATGCGCATCTCAACCATATAAGAAGTGTTTAGCTATGAATACGTCAATAAAGAGTAAAATCGTTTTTGTTCTTAAAAACTTTAATATCGTAAATATTGAATACAGTGCCGATATGCTTTCATTGTGAAATTTTATTGTTTTTAGTAGGTTAGTGCCCTAATTCTCAGAATCATCGCCTTGCAGCCCACGCGGTCTGCACGCACCACGAAGATCAATCACAGAGAAAAATTTAAACCTAATGCTACGATTCGAAAAGACATAGTAAACAAAATAATACGTATATAAGTAAAATTCCTGTTTCATTGATACATGCATGTATAATCCCTATTTCTGAAATTTCATACTTCAATTCCTAAAATATGTATGTACAATCACTATTCCTGAAATTTCAGACTTCAATTCCTGATATATGCATGTATAATCATTATTCCTGAAATTTCAGACTTCGATTCCTGATATATGCATGTATAATCACTATTCCTGAAATTTCAGCCATCAATTCCCAATATATGTATGTATAATCACTATTCCTGAAATTTCAGCCAGCAATTCCCGATATATGTATGTATAATCACTATTCCTTAAATTTCAAACTTCGATTCTCGATATATGTACATATGTATAATCAATATTCCTGAAATTTCAGCCATCAATTCGCGATATATGTATGTATAATCACTATTCCTGAAATTTCAGCCATCAATTCCCGTTATATGTAAGTATAATCACTATTACTTAAATTTCAGACTTTGATTCCCGATATATGTATGTATAATTACTATTCCTAAAATTTCAGCCATCTATTCCCGATATATGTATGTATTATCACTATTCCTGAAATTTCAGACTTAAATTCCTGATATATGCATGTATAATCACTATTCCTGAAATTTCAGACTTCAATTCCTGATATATGCATGTATCATCACTATTCGTGAAATTTAAGACCTCAATTCCTGATATATGCATTTATAATCACTATTCCTTAAATTTCAGGCTTCCATTCCTGATATATGCAAGTATAATCACTATTCCTGAAACTTCAGACTTTAATTCCTGATATATGCATGTATTGTATAATCACTATTCCTGAAATTTCAGACTTCAATTCCCGATATATGCATGTAAATCACTATTCCTGAAATTTTAGACTTCAATTCCCGATATATGTATGTATAATCACTATTCCTTAAATTTCAGACTTCGATTCCCAATATATGTATCATATTATGTAACATATAATCACTACTCCTTAAATTTCAGACTTCAATTCCATATATCGAAATGGGCACTAACGTACAAGGGTGTTTTATATTTTTTTTTCAAATTATGTAATTTGTTTTATTCCCAAATATCAAAAAAAACATCGTAAACCTTGTTGCTAAATTTAAAGTGTTGAAACCGTAAATCTATTACAGTTTCAAAATCTTACATGTTATATAATGATAGCTAGTTCATAAGAGAAAGAAATATAGAAGGAAGAAGAAAAATAAAGCACTATTTACAAATTATAGCCATTTAAGTTTATTTTCGTACAAATTTAACGATATTCAGTTTATTTTGGAAATAATTGATATAAATGGAGCTAAAGATTTCGGAAGGGTTAACCGTAAAAGGGCTGCAGGATTAGAGGGCAGAGCAATACGTTTTCGGAGAAGATTTATTCCCCAATAAAGACCGAGAAAGGAAACAAAAGTACCACTATTTCCCAAGCAATTTTTACTGAAAATCTAACAAATATTATATCTCACTGCTTTTTATTATTTTTGCCCTCGCTCTTTCCTTTCATAAACTTTCTCCATATATGAGTTTTATTGTGTTTTATTATATATGTTCAGTTTTATACATTTTAAGTTTTAAATATTTAAAAATAAACCGTTAATCCAACACATGTTTTATCAGCAAGCTAGCAGTGCGCAAAACTAAATTAAATAAGTTTATATTAATTTATTTAACACTTTTAAGTAACACTTCAAATTTAAATATCTCGTATTATGTTTACCTGCTTGCGCTTTAAATGTTTATTTAAGTTCTATAAATATCTGTACAAAACTAACAAAAGTAACAAGTGTTGTACAAATAGTTATCTTAGTTAATAACTTTATTCTACAGTTCAAAAAACAGTTGGCTTATATGGCATACCAGTAGCAATGTTTTCTTACCAATTAACAAATTGTTTTACAAACGTTGAGGAAAAATTGGGGGGTTAATATTAATGATGTAGAGAAAAAAGCTTTTCAATAGGAATAAATGACAGGTTACCAAATTTGCACCAGGGCCCTCGAAAAGTCCTGGTGGTCGAGGACTAGCTAGATTGTAAAGTAGATAGTCTATTTCTCGTATTTTCTACATTACCCTACAACAACCCCTTATGCTAGCGCAGTCAAGCCTATAATATTCAGTTAACGAGCCGGTTCGAAGTCATTTTCCTTGATACCCGTTACAGTACTGATTAATATCGTAACGCTTAACCAGCGCAATATGACAGTTAAACTGGTGGCTATAGCTCGAGCCTTCCTGAATCAAAATGTGTCTACTAGTTTAACTGTTGGTAAAGAAGGTCTAATATACAGTTAAATAATGAAAAATGATTAAATGATTGCTTAAAATCATTTCTGTTTCAATTTTTTTCTTAGTAAGTTTCAATTAATCCTGAAATCTATACTAATCAAAACCGTGGTGGAATATAATAAGAATGAACAAGATGAAATTATTAATTATACGTTTCTTTTGAATGGACCACTGTACGTACGGTGGTTAGTCACCTTTATAGAATACGTATTGAAAAGGATCTGGTTGCGGGAAATGAGACCTGCATGGTTAGACTTTAGATAATATGTTATTCAATTATTATTTATATGATTGATTTGATCTATTAAACGCAACATATTTGCCATGTAACGCATAATTTTTAAAACTCAAAGCTGAATATTTAAATTGTCTAATTATTTTCTGTTTATTTAATTAAATTTCATGTATTATACTGATTCTCTTATTTGAACATTTTTAACATAAAGAGTGATGGCACAACTCATTCTAATGTGGGCGGCTTGCCTATATTAAAAGGTTTCACAGATTCAAAGTTACTTCCTAGATGAAGTATCTTGAGGATCAAAGGATGATCAGTACTGGTGCCAAGTTGACAACTGAACCTATAAGCAGGCTTTAATACTCGTGTGACCGTCCATCCCTGGCAAGAGATGAAAGCGAAGGGCATGACTAATCCTCGCGCTTAAGCCTTTACGGAGAAGCATAATCGCCACACAACGCTGTGCCTCCAGATCCCACAGAGAGAGTCCCATTAAAACAGAGGTTACGTTATCAACAGAAGATCCTTCTATTGGGTGTTAACATAAGTTGTGTCCGTTTTTTTTCCAAATGAAGAGAACAAGAGGACAACAAAAAAAAATACAACAAATTAGTCAATAACGTATTCGTCTTCATTATTTACAACTTCTTGCCAACGTTCTACAAGTTTTTCAATGCCTGTGCGATAAAAACCATTCGATCTGGACTCGAGAAATTCGTCCAACCATTTCCGCAATTCGACGTCATTATTGAAGGAAAAACCATCGACGAGCTGTTCTTTCATTCATAGCATCTTCACTGAACACGTCGCAAATATCGCAAATATTTATTCCCTCGATTGAACGCGAACAGAAGGAGGTGTCGAAAATGCTCACTTTCGTCTACGTGACATTCCATTTTGAAGGCTTGTAATCAAATAAAATAATATATGTAACGTAAAAGCAAACACAGTATCTTATAGAGCAGAAAATTTTCTTTCGAATGACGTATAACCTTTACCATTTTGTTTTACTTTTGGTGTTCGTTTTTAAATTTGGAAAAAAACGGACACAACTTATATTAACACCTAACATTTAAATTTAATGTGTTTTTTATATATATTTTTTCGTTTCTCATTAACTCAAAAACGTAAGTCTATTATTTCTCTTAATTGAAATTTTCTCGGAAAAAAAATTCTCTTTCATTGAATCCATAATCCTGTTTAACAACACAAAATTAAGGAACACGAGATTTTTTTAACATTTTCTTTCTTTTCCCATTTTATTTAATCCTCATAAATATGTTTATTTCTAGTACTCCGTTAAGAGTTTTCCCCTAGAATTAATATGGTATCATTGTAAGATTTTAGGACGTGCTTGTAATTATAATAAAAATATCCGGCCCTACTGTGTAATTACATTGGACTAAGTGTTTTTATGTGAGCAATTAAAGGGGACAAACCCAAAAACAGACACCATTGGGAACCAACAAAAGCTTCAAAGTAAATAAATTTATTTAATTTCTACTAAAACCTAAAATTTCTCAAAAAGCTTTAATTTTTTTCGCTGAAAAAAGTTTCAGACTTCATAAGTAATTGAAAATTCTTTATAAATACACAGTCCGTGGCCTGGTGGTAAGACACTAGTCTTCCGATCCGGAGGTTGCGGGTTCGATCCCCGCTGGAATCCAGATTTTTTTAAAATAGGAATCCAGTCTGGTTAACATTTAGGGCCTATAAAAACATGTTTCTGGTTGGTTGGAAGAGATTGCCACACGGCAATAAACCCACCAGGTTAAAAAAAATGTTATTAATCTTTTGTACATTTTTATAAGATAAACAGTAAAAACAAAAAAATTGTCTTTTATTACACGGATTTTTAATGAAATATTACATTAAAAGACTTTTTTTAAATTCTGAAAAAAAACCTTATTAACACAACTTCATAGAATTATTTCTAAAATTTTAGTTGAAAATGAGGAGCCAAATACATATACTAATTTTTAATTTATCAAAAGTGGCAGTTTTCACTTTTGTGGAACTGAAATAACAAAACAAGTTGTTGTAACTTACCTTCGAAAATCAACTAATGCGAATGATACTTGGTCCAAAGTGGACTGTAGGAGAGCGAAAACTGATATTTAATGAATGAAATCGAAAAATAATTAGAAAATTACTAAAGGCCAGCGGTATAAGGGTGGAATAGATAGGTTACGCAAGCTCAGTGAACACGGTCAATAAGGGTCACTACTTTACAAGCAGAACACGGAAGAAGGGTAATAGGTTAGTCAATAAGTTTTGAAAGCGTTACCTATGGAGCAGTAGGAAAACCAAAATTTCTACGCCATTTTAATATTTCATCTTTCATAAGAACGTATTCAAAATTTCATTTTGATCTGTCAATTCATTCTTTGTTTACAAGCCATTTGAAGTTGACGTGTCAGTGTATTTTTTAACAATGGAAAAATCCGAATATCGTGCAGTGATTGAAATCTTTGTTTTGGAAGGTTTATCGGCTACTGAGATCCATGCAAAGATGGTGAAAGTATTAAAGGAGTCTGCTTCTTCATTTCCAACCATTCACCGATGGGTTTTGGAGTTTAAGCGTGGCCGTACAAGCGTTGAAGACGATCCACGCTCAGGACGTCCAAAAAGTGCATCAACACCAGAAATCATAGCGAAAATACAGGATATGGTTTTGGAAGATCATCGATCGACTGTGGATGTGATAGCTGACACCACAGGCATCGCACATGGAACAACACGGCATATGTTGGCGGAAGTTTTGGGTTTCAAAAAACTGTGTGCACAATGGGTGCCGCATTTGCTAACAATGCAACAAAAACATGTTCGAATGCGACTTTCTGAGCAACATTTGGAGCAATTTCGAAAAGATAAAAAGGATTTTCTGCGTCGATTCATCACTATGGATGAGACTTGGGTCTACCACCATGATCCTGAATCAAAACAAGAGGCTAAGGAGTGGTGTGAACCAGGCACTTTAGCTCCGAAGCGAGTTCGTGTCCAGAAATCGGCCAAGAAGGTGTTAGCGTTAGTTTTTTGGGATGCAAAAGGAATTTTATTGATAGATTATCTCCAAACTGGTAAGACAATCAACTTTGATTATTATTGTGACCTTTTGGACCAGTTGGATGAAAAAAATTGTGAAAAAAGACCCGGTTTGCAGAAGTAAAAAATCATTTTTCATCAAGACAATGCACCTGCTCACACAGCTCAAAAAACCATCGCGAAAATCAGTGAATTTGGGTACGAATTGTTGCAGCATCCACCCTATTCGCCAGATTTAGCTCCCTCTGACTTCTGGCTGTTCTCACACCTGAAAAAATTTCTTCGTGGAAAGCATTTTTTATCAAACGAAGAGTTTATAGCCGTCGTAGAGGAGTATTTTGCTGGCTTTCCAGAAAGTCACTTCCGTGATGGGACAACAAAGTTGGAAGATCGTTGGACCAAGTGTATTGATCTTATGGGAGACTATACTGAGCAATAAAAGTGATTTCCCCCCAAAAAAAATGTATTTTCATTTCCACTTTCAAAACTTTTTGACTAACCTAGTACTTAACAGAATGATATAGATGTTTTTATGAAACGTGTTGCATTATCTTGTGAGGCTAGGAGTGGAGTGAGACCTAGAAGAGACTGTGAGTGATCGGTCTGCATAGAAGAAATTGTAGGGAGACTAAAGCTCTACAGAGCTGTTTGTATATCAAAAATAGGAAGGCAACAACCTTGGTATTTGTTAAACTGCCTTTAAGTATTTGGCATAAACCTAGTCCGTCAAATCACAATAATTGCTAATTAAGTCTCTGAATTAGAATTGGTTACGCTACAAGTCAAAAAAGGTAAAGGAAATAAGCGATCAGTTTAAATTTTTAATTGCTAATGAAGTCTCTGAGCTAGAATTGGTTACACTACAAGTCAAAAAAGGTAAAGGAAACAAGCGATCAGTTTAAATTTTTAATTGCTAATTAAGTCTCTGAGTTAGAATTGGTTACACTACAAGTCAAAAAAGGTAAAGGAAACAAGCGATCAGTTTAAATTTTTAATTGCTAATTAAGTCTTTGAATTATAATTGACTTCGCTACAAGTCAAAAAAGGTAAAGAAAATAAGCGATCAGTTTAAAATTTTAATTGCTAATTAAGTCTCTGAGGAAGAATTGGTTACGCTACAAGTCAAAAAAGGTAAAGGAAACAAGCGATCAGTTTAAAATTTTAATTGCTAATTAAGTCTTTGAGCTAGAATTGGTTACGCTACAAGTAAAAAAAGGTAGAGTTAATAAGCGATCAGTTTTAAATTTTAATTGCTAATTAAGTCTCTGAGTTAGAATTGGTTACACTACAAGTCAAAAAAGGTAAAGGAAACAAGCGATCAGTTTAAATTTTTAATTGCTAATTAAGTCTCTGAGCTAGAATTGGTTATACTACAAGTCAAAAATGTAAATAAAATAAGCGATCAGTTTAAAATTTTAATTGCTAATTAAGTCTCTGAATTATAATTGACTTCGCTACAAGTCAAAACAGGTGGAGAAAATAAGCGATCACTTTAAAATTTTACCTAACGTCGGTTTTGTTGATATTTGTCGATTCATCGCGTTAATAATTTTGGATAGTATTATTTTAATTTTGACAAAAATATTCTGTTTCAGGTATTTGGTCAATTTGACTTGACTAATTAGTACTTTGTTATTCATTTTTCCTTATTTTTCTCGTAATGGATATCTTTTATTACAAGTATGGGATTTTTGTTTAGAAAGAAAATCGAAAACGAACAAAATTATATACGTATCTCATTTTTTAATTTATGTCATTACCGTTTTTCGACGTACAAGAGTTTTGTTTCTTTGAATACCAAATATGTTTTCAGTAGCATTTGTTATGAGATTTTGCTTACGGAAATCTTTTGAAGTTTTTTTTTACTTTTATTTGGAATCTACAAGAAAGTCTTCTAAAACAAAAATATTTCGTTTGTGTTTATTTATCGAGAAAAAAAAAATTTATTTGACAAATAATTGTTAAAACGTTATCTCTTTCAGCTTAACAAACAACTTTTATACAGGCGTCAAGCTCTTGATAATGTATAACACAGCAATCAACTTTAATAGAGATATTATGTATATTTTTACACAATTAGCTGGCTAATTAATAACCTAAAGGAATTGTAAAAAAGTCAGTCCTATCAAATTTTGTCATGGTTGCAAAACCGTAGAAAAAATAGCGAGTCATAAAAATGCCACAAATGACTGAATACATATTATACACTCATCATCATCATCATCAATGGCGCTACAGCCCATTGTGGGCCCCGGCCTCCTCCAGCAGTCGCTGCCATTCCCCCCTATCCTGGGATGCACTCATCCAGCCCCTGATGCCAATCACGTTTGCATCATTCTGCACCCCATCCATCCACCTAAGCCTCGGTCTACCCACGCTCATATTATACACTGTATGTTAGAAAAAATTAAGTCGATATTTGAAGTAAACCAAAAAGGTGTTATGAATATTATTTTGATAAAATATTTAAGTCAACATAATGAAAAAAAACATAATAAACTTATTCTCAAACATGTACATTTAAACAAAGTACTATAATTTAGCCAACAAAGGATATGATGACATGTCTTTAAGCCAACAAACAATCCACATTGTGGATGTTTCAGACATTAATCCTTTGTCTAAAGCTAGGACTTTATTAAACTGGGCCGTCCTTCCCACGTCTGTAAATTATATCTTGCGTGTAGGCGGACAATTTTAGGGGCAGGCGGGAATGGGATCTTAAATTAAATTTAAAAAATATATAATATAATCCGTTTTCTTGATGTTGCCTTACGTGGGTTGACTTTTCATATGAATGACTAGCCGTCTTTAGCCCTTCTCCCGTACCGCATATTTCCTTACAGTCGTATTCAAAATTTCTTGGCTTTGACTGTGCTTCCGGAACTCTTGTATTTGTCAGCCCTATGTTGCTTTTGGCACCTGTCAATTTATATTTTCTTTGACAACTCGGAAGGCCATAACCACAGTGGATGCACAGATGTTATTGACGTTGTTTATGCATCTCGATTATCGATCTTATTTGCGTTCTACATTCAAACTCAACCGACAGCGCGAATTTTACTAATTTGTTTCCCCCTTTAAGTGTTCTTTAACCAAATATATACACTTTATTTCTGGCAGCAGCTCTGGACAAAGACTTTAATTTATTGGATTGTTAAACAGACATAAGTTAAATCCAATAACGTCATGCATAACAAACCAATAATAAATATTAGATAACACGGAATAGAACCCAATGACGTTATGCATAAAAACAGCAGGCTATTTAAGTCTTGAAGACTATTATATATAAGACTATTTGAGTCTTGAAAACTATAAATATTTGAAAACTCATTGAATAAAGTAATCTAATGTGTAGGTGAAAATGCTTACAGTGGTTCTATGCGATAATAAGGATCTGAAAATAACCTGAATACAAATAATTGTAGAGCATATTAATCTGAAAATTGTTGATCAACGCAACGTTTGTTATTTTTCCTTTGAGCAGTTTGCATTTGAACATTAAGTTACGATTATCTCTCATCACACTTTGAGAGTTATAGCCATACATACCCAAATGAAAAATTTTAGCGTATTTCTATGAATAACAACCGTATTCTCTTTTATGTATGTCTCACAAATATGCGTAAGTTTTTCAGCCAAGGGAAGTGTCGTCTTCCCCCACTTTGTCTGACTTAGGTTAAGTAAGAGTTTCTTTGTCTTTGTTAGTCGTAATATTTTACATATACTTCATGATGATCTTATTCCAGTCAGTGGACAGAATGGTGCAAAAAAAAACAGAATCTACAAGTTTTCAAAAATGATCAAAATATAACAAAAACAGTACGAGTATAACAAAAAATTATGCGATATGGAATATAAAACGAAAAAAATACATAAATTAGTTTAATATTCGTTTTTTCTCTCTTTTTTTTAACCTGGCGAGCTTATTGCCATGTGGCAATCTCTTCCAACCAACCAGAAATATGTTTTTTAATAGAAGTAATATATTTTACACCAGTATTACAAAAAATAAAAGATACTTAGTTTATAGTGTAGGGATCCACGGTCGTCGCTGAATATTGTCGCATACATACGGTCAATGACCGATGAAACGACCTTCGGATACCTCGATAAATTATATTAAACAGTCCAAAGGTCACATGCCAACTATTGACGCCGGCCGAGCATCGCGCCGCATTCCATACTAGAGAGAGAACGCACCACGCTGTCTCGCCAGTTTCGTAAATAAAATATACCCACATACGACAATAACCCATTTCTGCATTCACAGAAGTGAGACAGAAACATATCGCGAGCGCATTCTTGTGCACATTCCAAAAACATATACAAAACCCACGTTACTATAAAAATAAACACTCTCTTTCCGCATTGCGATCTAACGTATTTTATTTATTTACCAACTACTATCATCATCTCTTCAAATAAAAACCATTCTGCTAAAATAGTTTTAATGAACAACATTCTGGATTCGATAACACGGAACCAAAATCCTGTGTTGTGATATCGTATCAATTCCTCAAACTTTTGTATTCTATTGTATGTTGAACGAACACCTAGCTCGCACTACAAAATTATGTTTGTGGAAAAACTGATGAAAAACATTATTTTATTCAACTCGCATCTTCGTTCATTTGGTCAATGTATAATTGTATCACAATTGTATGGGATAATTTTTTTATTCAGGTTTCCGTTTTACTCGTAATTGTAAAAGCACAACCCTGTTTGATACAGGTAATAAGTTTTTTAGCTGATGTTGTCATGTTTTTGTCTGCAAAAGCAGCTACTCCATGTTCATTATATAGTATAATAGTTATCAGTACGTTTCAAATAAAACATAACTTATCCATTTTCTACTATATATGCTCATTAATTCCAAGTATTTGAATGTTTTGTCATTGTCGTCATTATTGGGTCTGGTAGTCAAGGATCCCCTCAACATTCCAACATCAATTCATTTGAAATGCAAAGCTGTGCCATGGATTTCTTTTTTTTTTGAGTGAGTGAGTTGTTGCACAGCAATAAACTCACCGGCCACACTGCTCTACTAGATCCGGTGGCATACTGGGGACGATCGTAGTGCGCCGGCATTTTTATTTTTTTAAGAATAAATATGATCGAATTCATAAGTATCCTTAAGCCCGTCGTCCTTTACTTACTTAAATCGTCCTTTACTGTCCATGCGATGAGACTCTGGAATCAGTTACAAACCAATATAAGACTCGCTCCGTCCTTGGCATGCTTTAAGAAGCGACTGAAACAACTAGTCAGTAAAATAACGTGTTTAATTCCTAATTTTTCCTTTTCTCTCCACCATCCCTTCTTTTCTTTTTGATTGATGATATCTCACTTTTTATGAAAAATAATGTTCGGGTGATTGTCCGTCTTTGTGGGGTTTGTGGGCATATGCTCACGTATGTGTTTATGGATTTCGTGGGAATGGATAGTGATTTGAATGATTTATGCGACCACGTAACTTGCTTCATTTACTTTTGTCTGGTTTGTTGAAATATATTGCCACCTGGCAATAAGCCCGCCAGATTGTATTTGCAATAAAAGTGTTAAATAAATAAATAAATAAGCCACCGAATATGAGACGAAAAAAATGCCTGTGTCATTTGAGGTGAGTAGCATAGCGCAGGGTTTGAAACGACGATATGCCGCACAGAAGTCCAGTGAATTTTAATATATTAACGTATTGTAAGGTATTTTCAGCCTCAAGGCAATTACGGGCATTCCCGGTTGCTGACTGTTTGAGACGAGTCATTGTATTTGTATCGAACGTGTAGCGTCACCCTTGTGTGTGTGTATGTGGTATGATGATATAGATAATGCCGTGTAGATCTGGAGGGAAATTCACCTTAATAGTCGTCAATTTAAACTGTGTATGAACTCTTGTATATGTTTCTTGTATTTGAATTCGATGCTATTCTTTGTTCTTGTAAATCTATGTATGTCTTGTATTTGTTCATTCTGTGTAATAATGTTGTATTTTATGTTTGTTTGTTTGACTCCGATCGCATTCGCGACCGCACTGGAAATAAGTGACTTGCCGGGCGAGGCGATCGGAGTAGGTCGGGGGCCAGTTGGCGTAAGCAAGACCCAAACCCCGAAAGTTGTTGTATTTCGCGGGCGATGGGCGCTTGTGACGGCCGACTGACCATTAATATAGAGGGCCCCCCAATTTGGAAATCATGTGCTACCCACTTCTTCGGAAAAATATATTCTCAGTAATACCGATTTTACCGTGTTTTTACTTGAGACCCGCTACCCTACATCGACTGCCTGAGAGGAATCTCTCCCTGCTCTTCTTTTTCTTCTTCTGCTGGATCTTCGCTACGGAATTCGCTAGCTCGATTCTCTGAGCGCTACGCGGCGACCAACCACCTATCTACAGTCTTTGTACCTATCCGGTACAGTATTAAAGATGTAAATAGAAAGATTTGAGAATGAATGTGATAAGTGAAAGTAAAAGTAAATTTGATATATGGATGAGTAATGAAAGATTAAAACTAGTTGAAACATTCTACTACGAGTATATAGAAAGTATTTTTCTCAGATGATTGAAGACTTAACGAGGGATATCGGCTATCTTGTAGTGGTAGAAAACAAAGTCAACGGGACACTAAAACATATTTATTTGAATCAGACAGCATCAAAATTTACTAAGATACACACAATATTTAAGATAAGATAAAATTAGTATTGTACTTAAATAACAATATTTAAGTACAATACTAATTTTAATGTGAGATACAGGCAAAAGCCTAGTTTACTGGGGACACGGCAAATGAAAGGCAACAAACTCAGATCCATAAAAATTGTGTGTCCAAATTAATTAGGTACCTGTTGTTTTTTTCGCAAATGATGTATATTTCTTGTCATGTGTAAAATAAAAAAAATTTAAATATATCGGAGTGAAATGTGAATGTGGAACAAGACTGAAAAAGTCGAATGAACGCTGTAAATGTACACGGGGTGACAAGGTATGACAGATTACGGAATTAAATGATTGGAAGATGAAGATCAAGGAATGTTTGATTGGATCAAGTGGATGATATTTTGAAAGAAAAAAAATTTAAAAAGTTACAGAACTTGTGGGAATTGTTTAAGATGGTGCATGGGTGAGGAAGATGCGATAGATAGTCTTACGCTTTTTTTTTCTGTCTACTCCGACATGGAGACGGCGTAATATTATGTATTAATCAATGTTTACATATCGCTGACCTCATAATTATGTATTTATGAATGTTTACATGTCGCTGACCTCATAATTATGTATTTTTGAATGTTTATATGTCGCTGACCTCATAATTATGTATTTATGAATGTTTACATGTCGCTGAACTCATAATTATGTATTTATGAATATTTAAATTTAGCTGACCTCATAATTTAACGAAAAAATTTATATCGTTCTCTGACAAGGAATTATCATGAACTGAAAGATAAATTTTTATTGTTTTCAATCGAAATAGAAAAACTTGCAAAAATAAAAATTTTACAGATTTGGAACATATGTGACATTCATCCCTCATAGTGGCCCTGAGAACAACAAATTATTTCATTAACACTTTACGTACGTCAGGGCTATATTTCAGTGAGATTTCATCATCGTCATCACGGCTAAGGATCCTTCGTGCCACGGATGCCACACAACAATGCGTATCACGGCCGCGTGTGACAGGGAAGGATGATGCTGACCTGGGAACTAAGATAAATTATGTTTGAAGGACAGTTTGAGAAGAATCGTGAAACACGCCCCTAGAGAAAAATATTTCCTTTGTTAAACTTTCAAGAGATAACTTAGGTTCAGTGTCACACGTACAAATATGGAAACATATACTCTTTCAATATTTCTAACTGGTATAATTTTCAATAAAACTTCTTTATCATAGAATCGCTCAAAATGAAATATGATAGGGTTTCAAAATAATGATACATGCATACATATCACCACGTGGAGTCTTTTGTGGATAGGCAGTTGAGAACAGTTTTACAAACTATTGCATCTATTTATACATACGACTTTCACCTTCTCTCTATGCATGTGCTGTAGAAGGATGTTACGAATTCCATAGACAGCGAATAAACGCTTCCATTCTCGAAGAACTGATAATCACCGAGAAAATGTGCTGTAGAAGGATGTGCTGTAGAAGGATGTTACGAATTCTATACATGTGCTGTAGAAGGATGTTACGAATTCCATAGACAGCGAATAAACGCTTCCATTCTTGAAGAACTGATAATCACCGAGAAAATGTGCTGTAGAAGGATGTGCTGTAGAAGGATGTTACGAATTCCATAGACAGCGAATAAACGCTTCCATTCTCGAAGAACTGATAATCACCGAGAAAATGTCGACAATATGCCATCGACGAGTCCTACGGTTCTTTGGACATATTAATCGTGGCTTAGGAGACAATTTGAAGAGTTTCGTGTTTACTGGAGTCGCGGAAAGACGATGCACATGAAGAAAAATCCCAATATGTTGGACTGACTAAGTGGACTACCATTTACAACTGCCCATCGAGCAACGAAGTGCAGAAATTGATGGAAAAGACCCCTCAGAGGCTATTAATGGATATTCATACATCTCGTTATGAACAATCTTATATTTTTCGTACTTGTAACTTATCTTTTAACATCTGATCCATTTGATCCAATCATGTTCACCTTGATCTACCTCTCATTTATAAATAAATAAATAATAGGTTTATTGATAGCAACATAGTATGTACAGATTATATTTAAATAACACTTCTAAAACATATAAATTGCAGATAATACATTAAATACAGAATCTATCAAAAGGTCTGGGCTCATCTAATAGCATCCCCTCGGCCAAGGTACACCCCACCAATATAGGGCGAACCCAGCCACGGGGACAGCAGATGTTTTTCAGCCCACACCCATTTGCATAACTTGCATGTTTATAATCGTTTACTCATTGTTTCGACATTAATTTTTAATTCATCATGACATTCGACAAGATGTTTGTCGTTTCTACTGGGTGTTCGATTTCCATTGGATATCCTAAATCATTCTCACGAAGGTATCCTGAAAAACTAATTATGAACAAGGATCCCAGTCTGGGTAAGACGTCAACTAAATAGTTTTTTGTCCCAATTCGAACATCTTTGGTATTTTTCTAGTTATCTGTAGGTCAGGTAGCTTATTGTCCACTCCCCGATCGTGGATATTATTTTTTTTTTCGGATGGTGTAGTTTTTATTCATATTGGAACTATCAGGGGTATATTTCAAAGCAATGGAAATTCGAGCTATACTTTAAAACGGGATAGTTAACTAACTCTAACTTTAACTTTAAAACTATTTTAATACCTGATAAATAAGACATTTAATTTTAATAGGTGTATTCTAACTTATCTCATATATTCGGTGGAACGGATAAGTATTATGAAAATGCCGAGGTATAACTAACGCGTGTGGTCCATCATACTACATTAAATGACTTGAAGGGTATCTTCGACTCTTGTGAAACTATTTCACACTCTAAAAACTTCGGAGAAATTTCATTAAACTTTGTTAGACGTGCGGTCATAGATTTATAAGCGCGTTATATTTCTACTAAAAACTTTGTTTTAGAAGTTTATTTAAGTTTTAAGAAGACATTAATCTTTTTAACGGTCTTTTTTCTTTTGCACATAAAATCTCTTGTGTGGACTAAAGAAACAAAGGTAATTTATTATGTTAAATAATTGAAATATACATATATTATACGTTTACTTTAAAAAAAATGTTTCTGTTATATAAACATGTCATTTGAGCAACTTTCGAGTACACGAGTGCACTTATTTTTATTGTAATCTTCTTTTCCTCCATCTGAAGGTTTCGAGTTCGATTTAGTTCCAATGGTATTAAAACCAAAAAAAATCTATTATCAAGAGACAGTCAAAGAGATTATTGTTATTTATCCACGAACTCGTATAGTATAATTAATAATACATACACCGACAACAGTCACCGTTGTTATGTATACCATTAAAGAACATAAAAGTTATTTATTATTTATTAAAGCTGGAGCGATATTTTGACTTGTACAAAAATAAAATACGTACACCGACAATAAAGTCACCATTGTTATATTGTATATACCATTAAAGAACATAAGATAGGTTTGTTATTTATAAAAGCTGGAGCGATATTTTGACTTATACAAAAATAAAATACGTACACTGACAATAAAGTCACCATTGTTATGTATACCATTAAAGAACGTAAAAATGGTTTGTTATTTATTAAAGCTGGAGCGATATTTTGACTTATACAAAAATAAAATACGTACACTGACAATAAAGTCACCATTGTTATGTATACCATTAAAGAACGTAAAAATGGTTTGTTATTTATTAAAGCTGGAGCGATATTTTGACTTATACAAAAATAAAATACGTACACCGATAATAAAGTCACCATTGTTATGTATACCATTAAAGAACATAAAAATGGTTTGTTATTTATTAAAGCTGGAGCGATATTTTGACTTATACAAAAATAAAATACATACACCGACAATAAAGTCACCGTTGTTATACTCGTATATACCATTAAAGAACATAAAAATGATTTGATATTTATTAAAGCTGGAACGATATTTTAACTTATACAAAAATAAAATACGTACACCGACAATAAAGTCACCGTTGTTATATACGAGTATACCATTTAAGAACATAAAAATGATTTGTTATTTATTAAAGCTGGAGCGATATTTAGAAATATATAACAAATTAAATACGTACCATACACCGACGATAAAGTCGCCGCTGTTATATACGAGTATACCATTAAAGAATATAAAAGTTGTCGATTATTTATTAAAGCTGGAGCGATATTTTAAATTATATAAAAAATAAAAAGCAGGAGAAGGTTGTAAGAAATAAACTCCTAAGCTCGGATTCAATCAAGGAGTCCCATAGAAAGCTATAGAGCAGTAAGTTTCGTTGGGAATACAATATGTGTAAGTTGGGTCTAAAGGACTAACTGCTTTGCGAGTGTAGACAAATGCAAACAACCGAGCACGTAACAGAGACATGTCCCATTTATGTACGTCTTTCAAGTACGCATAGTTTAGCTCTAAAACTAAAAGCCTGAGGATATTATACAGCCGTCACAATGGCCATCGGTAAAACACCACCTATCATGTGCCATACTGAGATCTCTTTATCGCCTACGTATCTACCCAAGCGTCCGCTTTTCAGATAGGGAATTGGCGCAGAGGATCCAACACAGTGATTATGTGGCGACATTCAACCAATGTCGCAAATGATGGTTTGCTCACTGTGCCTCGTTGCCTGTTCAGAAAAAATACTTGCTGGGGTGAATTCTCAATGCCACTGAAGTTGCATCTTTCTGAGCTTATAAATATGGATCTAATGTTGTCGACAATATTTGAATGGAAAAGGAGAAACTGTAATAATAAATTACACTCAATATATAATAATAACCCATCGATAAAGAATTAAACTGTAGGGATGCATTAAAAAAAATAGGTCACCACACGTGACATACAATCCCTCCACAATCCAAAATAATCGTTTTCGAACATGATCGTGAATTCCCATAAAAGTGGAAACCTTTTTCCACAGGATATAATTTATTGGGTCCTTTCCACAGGAAATTTTCCACGTGGGAGACATTTTTTATCATTTTATTCTTGTTTTATTCAATGTTTTATATGGATAAAGCCTATTCCATTCCACCGCGATTTCTCCAAAAGACCATTCTATAGGGTTTTTGACCTTCTTGTATCATTTCTTGTAGGTGGCTTAAGGCTTTTATTGTTATTTTTTTCCTAAATCACTTCCTATAGAACGGTTTTAAAGAATAAAGAGGTGTTGAAATCGAACGCATTTTGACTTCAATATCAGTCGGTATGTACAGGTATTTTCTTACAATTTGTTATGAAAAATAGTCGGTATTTTCTGAGGAATATTTTTTTGCTATGGAAACATAAGCGTAAACTAATAAAATAAGTTTTAGAAATGTTAAAAAGTTCGACAAATGTTTCTACCTAGGAACACTGATCTAGAAAAAATGTAGGTTATAACAAAGCGTGATGAATTGGTATGATAAAATTTTCAATGACTAAACTTATAAAAATATGGAAAAATCGGTTTTTATTTCTGAATACCAAAATTCATCTGGTGCTAACGCTAGTTTTCTCCATATAACTCTATGGATTGGAAACATGGACGCTGAGGATAAAGAAAAGGGATAACTGGACGCTTTCAATACGTGGTGTAGGCGCTATACTTCGCATCTCATAGAATGCAAGACGCATCGATATGTTCATTCTCCAGGATCTACATATCAAATAAAGCCGGTAAAATACATGCAAGTATTATACTGTCATACTTCGGACATGTCACCAGAAGACAACAATACAGTTTAGAGAAGCTAGCAAGGAATGGAAGTATTAGAAGCGGCGACCAAAAGGACAGTATCCATCAAGGTGGATAAACCAAAACAAAGAGATGACTTGTTCCTCATTGCATACTGTACTCATCACTGTTCAGGACTGAGAGAGGTGTTCCTCATTGCGTACTGTACATATTAGTGCTCAGAACCGGGAGAGGTGTTCCTCATTGCGTACTGTACTCATCACTGCTCAGGACCAGGAGAGGTGTTCCTCATTGCATACTGTACTCATTACTGCTCAGGACCGGGAGAGGTGTTCCTCATTGCGTACTGTACTTATCACTGTTCAGAACCGGGAGAGGTGTTCCTCATTGCGTACTGTACTCATCACTGCTCAAGACCGGGAGAGGTGTTCATCATTGCGTACTGTACTCATCACTGCTCAGGACCGGGAGAGGTGTTCCTCATTGAGTACTGTACTCATCACTGCTCAGGACCAAGAGAGGTGTTCTTCATTGCGTTCTGTACTCATCACTGCTCAGGACCGGGAGAGGTGTTCCTCATTGCGTACTGTACTTATCACTGTTCAGAATCGGGAGAGGTGTTCCTCATTGCGTACTGTACTCATCACTGCTCAGGACCGAGAGAGGCATTCCTCGTTGCGTACTGTACTCATCACTGCTCAGGACCGGGAGAGGTGTTCCTCATTGCGTACTGTACTTATCACTGTTCAGAACCGGGAGAGGTGTTCCTCATTGCGTACTGTACTCATCACTGCTCAAGACCGGGAGAGGTGTTCATCATTGCGTACTATACTCATCGCTGCTCAGGACCGGGAGAGGTGTTCCTCATTGAGTACTGTACTCATCACTGCTCAGGACCAGGAGAGTTGTTCCTCATTGCGTACTGTACTCATCACTGCTCAGGACCGGGAGAGGCGTTCCTCGTTGCGTACTGTACTCATCACTGCTCAGGACCGGGAGAGGTGTAGACTTTCAGACTATTAGGAAGCCACTACGCTTATCCATAAGATACATGGTTAAGAAGAAGAGACAAACCAAAACACCCATTATTATACATATATTTACTCATATCTTTTCTGAACTCTCTGAAGTTAGTTTTAATTGTGAAAAATTAAAATCTCAAATCTTAAATCCTTGTCGATAATAATCAAAATATTTCTGATTCGTAATTATAACATAATATGTCAAACTTTTTTTGTAAATCTAATAAGGTGAGCGCTATATTTTCACTTATAAAATTAAAACATTTTTTTATCTAAGATTTTATGGTTTTGACAAAAATTTATCAGGTGATTAATGCGGTTTACCTGAAGTAACTTTTTCAAACTTTTTTTTTATTCTAAGTACATTTTGGTTTGTTTGTCCCCAAACAGCGTTTTAAAACAGTTCAAAAATAATATAAAAACTCTGAAATCGTGCATGGCACGACTTAATCGTTTTGTTCAATATAAGCTGTGTAGATTTATTTGAATTACGGATTTAAATCGCTTTTATAAATATATTTATCTTCAATTATTTCTTTAAGATTTAAAGTCGACTTCCGTGGCATCTTTAGTAAAACGCCTCAGCCCATTACGAGGTTAATTGCCATTAGCAGCTTAATTTTAAGAAAGTTTTCAGACTGATTTTCACTGAAGTCCTCTTGAATAAATTTCTTATTAGTTTGAAGATAAAAGAATATGGCAATAAGCCCACCAAGCCCACCAATACAGCTTACGTATAGTGCCATAATACAATTTTTGTTGTTGCTTTGTTGAAATAGGTATTCTCGGAAGCAATTGAAATTTATAGGAATCTGAAATAAATGAAAATTTAATGTGCTTCGTTATTATCAGGAATACTTGAAAGAAGTCATCGGTACTTTCCATTTCTAGTTTTACTTTCCATTTCAATCGCACCCAACGAAAGGAAACGTTGAATCCTTACCGGCCGAGGCCACACAGGAAGGAGCCTCGTTTGAAACTTAGAGATATGTTGCGAGTTAGGCGACATATCCTAGCAAACCAACGTATCGCATACTATCGCAGTGGCCACACTGCACAGTTCGCGCCTCGTTGCATGACGATTAGTCACCGAGTGAATCTCTGAGCGAACGGACGTGTCGGTTAATTTACAAGATGGCGGAAGTTTTAATGATAGCTGTGTATAAAAGGTAGCCTTTGTGGAACCCATCGAGCAAATTATAGAAAATGTACCTGTAATAAAATCACTTTGGAATAAAGTTGCACAGAAAGTAAATAAAGATGGTAAGTTATAATGAAATTGGTTAGTTTTGAGAGTGACATCACGTGTTGACTCAACCGCTCCGGACTGTCAAATGAATTTAAGCGTAGCACATTGGTGTGGCCATGCATGAAGTCACTTAGTGTATGAGTCACGTAAAATATAACTTAGCACCTAACGAAGGATTTCAGTGTGGCCTCGGCCTTAGTTATCCAGACTGTGCGACATTAGGAAATCGTTCATCAAGTGGTCAGCCGTTTACATCTGGCTGAAAATGTAAAGGAAGAGTTGATCAGTCACAATTTTAACATCTCAATATCTCGTCAAAAATATTTAGCCCCTCCCTGACCATGTTGCGCTACGCTAAAATAGACAAATTCTTGTGATATAACTAGTTCATCTCTTCTTCTTTACGTCATCCTTAACTTTACATGCTACCAGACCCTGGAACCAGCTACCGGCTGCTGTAAGACTCCCATCTTCATCAGATTACTTTAAATAGCGACTTCAAAAAATAGCATTTCTTTTCAACGACGAAATGATTTTTAGCATTCATCCTATTTTCTTGTCCAAGTCTTTAGTGGTGGCAAAAAAATTGGTTATTGTTTTTTTTTATAATCTTTCACTTAGCTGTATAACTATCTGCATAATTCTTGTCGATTTGATTGTAAGAGTTTTTCGTATGGCTATAAAAAAATATGTATATTACAAAAAGTATCTTGATAAATGAATATGTACCAGACCTTGCTCAAAATATGAAACCCAGATAGTTTCGTAAATGCGTTATAAATGAGTCATCTATTTCTTGTTCTACTAGTCAATACACATATGTCCCTTCATCAATCGAATAGAGTTCTTTTCTGTACACAGTCCTGTTAAAAATGGTTTTGGTGTCACAGCCTGGCAGTTGGTTTCTTTAGGTTCGGTCCAGAGGAAGGTCTCCTTAATCTTTTTTTAACAGCCTCTCTGGAAGTGTTAGCTTCGGTGTCCACTCACAGTTTGCGTTATCCAAAAATGTAAAAATTTAACACTCAATACAACAAAATTGAAAGCAGACGATAAGGACAATATTAAAAAAAAAAAAAAACAATTTACATGTATTATGATGTAAAATACTATTTGCATCTTTTTAACAATATCCGTAATCTAGTTGGTAAGACACTTGACTTTCACCCGGGTGTTTCTGGTTCGATTCCTGATGGGATTCAAAAAATGGCAGCAGTTTGCTTAAAAAGTTCGTCTGGTAACAATACTTACATACTTTGAGTATGTGTGTTAGTGTTGTTGCTTCTTCAAATGCAGTTATTTTGCCAACATATGCAATAAGAACCACATGTTCTGTATACAGTGGTTCTGAACCCTAATGCTTAATTCCAATTTTATGATGTTAAATATGTCCGAATTTACAGTTCAGATATGTTAAAGGGTATCACAAAAATGAGGAAGAATATATTATAAATCATATATTTACTTATGAAAACGGAAAAATAAGTAAAAAAAACACTTATTTTATAGTTTTGTGTTCACCACTGGTTTATTTTTGGGTTTACTACCGGTTTCGAAGTCTTTATCGTCAGGTGAAGATAGTTGATCTTCACCTGACGATGAAGACGGTGGTCTTCGAAACCGGTAGTAAAAATAAACCGATGGTGAACACAAAAATATAAATTAAGTGTTTGATTTACTTATTTTTCCTTTTACATAAAACATGGCACCACGAAGTGAAACTATAGTCTTTTAGAAGATTCAAGACATATATTTATTTATTTATGCATGACAGGAAACCTTATATATATATGTTATTTTGTTTTTTTTATTTTTATGATTATGTGCGGTACATTGTGTGATGAATGTTTTTGGTCTATCTGGAGTGATGAAGTGTGAGGAGTTTGATTTCGCGTGATGTATATGATACATGTGTGATTGAGTCTCACTGTTTGTCAGTTTAATGAGAATGTGTAACGGGGTTTTATATAATCGAAAATCGGAAAGAAGTATCGATTAATTATTTCATGCTATGTGTCCTCAGTGAGATACAGGTCAAAGCCTAGTTTACTGGAAACACGACAAATGAAAGGCAACAAACCCAGATCCATTAAAATTGTGTGTCCAAATTAAAACACCTGTTGTTTTTTCACAAATGATGTATGATCGATTTCTTGTCATATGTAAAATAAAATAAATAATTTATGAAAAAACAACAGGTAATTTAATGTTTACAGACAATTTCTATACGGATCTAGGTTTGTTGCATTTCATTTGTCACATCAAAAACATCAGGTAATTTAATGTTTACAGACAATTTCTATACGGATCTAGGTTTGTTGCATTTCATTTCATTTGTCAGTTAACTAAACTTTTGCCAGTATCTTAATGAGGACAAGACAGAAAAGTTATTATTACATATAGGGATAAACTGAAAACCAAAATCCACAACATGAAAGTTACCATTAAAATTAACAATGCATTTTTTTTAAATTATATTGCATTTTAGGTGCATAAAGTACAACCTGGTGGACTTATTGCCATGTTACTATATTTTCCAATTAACCAGAAAGGTATTTAATACCATAAGTGAACAGAAAGGTATTAAATAAGTCTAAACTGGACTTAAAACCTTTCACCAACAGGAACCGAACTGACAAAGTCCTGGATTGATTATTTTACCAATTGTGCCACGGAGGTCGTGCAATGAATATTTCGAAATTATTTTTCCTTTGTTCTGTAGCTCACATCCGTAAAATGAAATTAAAAAGCACTCCATAAAAACAAAGCTCAAATTTATCATGATTATAATAATGTTCCAATATATTTACTTAACGATGTCGGTTTGAAAAGAATTTTAATAAGCGTTGGTTTACGATGACATCGAGCCGCCATGTCACAGGCGGCCCTCAATGGATTTATTGGGCAATTATAAAATGTATCACTCATTTTCCCCTTTATTGTGGAATGGACGTCTATCCGCCGCCAATTCTTTGAAAGCGTTTCTTCATATATATGTGTTCTACGTCGATTTCGTCATACGAGGATTTTATTTATAAACAATTCTCAATATATTGAAAATTCAGACATATACCACTAAATTCCCAAAGTTTCTGACCTTAATTAGTATGGACAGATATCACACATGGTCTGATTAAAAATTTAATACATCTACCAAAAGATGGGGGTAGTACTAGTGTCACAAACCTTGTGTGCTGTCAAAAGGCAACAACGACGTGTTGAATATTGCAATAAATTGTCAATGCTCTCCGATGGGAAAGAAAAATTAATTATTCAGTCAATTGTTACGGGGGATGAAACTATGGTTTTGTTCCATGATCCGCTGTTCAGGATCACCATGGCCCAAAAAAGTTAAGATAACACAAGCCCAAAACGAGATAGTTCTAAAATGTTTGGAATTGTCTTGTGCATTGCTTTACACTTCGTCTTCGATTAAATTTCCAGCAAGCTCAGACAGGTCCTTTTTCATTTGAACGTATTTTTGTACTTGTACATAATAGTTGCCTTACATACATTTTTGGAACTCCCCTAAAAGAACGTGTGTTAAACAACGTTACGAATATTTTCTTTTTTTAAATTTAATTGTCATTTGTGCAAACTGTTCCACTTCAGCAAACTCACAATCTTGACAGACAAAGAAACGTTACCTTTTTGATGAATACCAAATCCAAATACTGCAGGATTTTACATTTATAAACTCATATTGTTGACTGTAAAAATAATAAATTTTCATATAAAGTAGTTAAACAGTTTATAAATAATGGAATAAAAAGCTATTTATCAAACCTGTGTTAGCTCTAAATAAAAAGCTTTTTATCAAATATAGTTATCAAACTCGACAAATGCTTTTAAGTTCCTCCACATCCATACACCATCTCACTGTTTCTCAAACTTTCAACGTTTCGTTCTTTCAGAATATCTTCACTTTATTCAACCATACTTTTTTTGATCATCTTCTCACTCGCATTTGCACTGTAAAAAGTGTATTTGACTCCAAAAGATCATTGTTCAAGCATACTTCGAATATTCTATCTCCATTATCACTTATCATCGAACTTTCCTAATTCCGATTCAAAACCATACCTTTTGATACCAGCACATGCTTTAATCTTGTTTTTCTTATTTTTTCACTAGAACAGATCTAATACAGTTTTCTTAGACTTATTTAGAATTTTTACACTGTTTTTAATAATAGAATCAGTAAACCTATGAAACGTTGTCATTGCTAAGTATACCTTTTATTAGAAATTCAGAAAAAAAAACTACATTTATCTTAAGGATTCAAAAAAATAGTTCTTCAAATTACAAACAATTGAAAACATTAAACTTGTTAATTGAAGTAATTCATATAGATGTAAGCATTCTTAATTTATAAAGTCTGCCACAACAACTAAGCGAGTTAGTACGAGTTACGGAGTTGACTTCTCTCATGCACTCAATTGTATCTTACTGAAAGAACACTTTAAGATAGGATTCATAAATTTACATTTATTGAGTTTTTTGTCCCCAGCGGTATGCCGCAAGGCTCACATAAGCATTTTGTATTTATAACGTATGCTTCAACATCTAAAAGAACAATGTTTACATTGTAAGTTACGGAGTTGACTTATCTCATTCATTAAATTGTATGTCACTGAAAAAAATCTTGAAGATAGGATTCATAAATTTACATTTACTGATCAGTAAATGTAAATTTATGAATCCTATCTTCAAGAATTTTTTTGTCTCCAGCGGTATGCCGCAATGTTCACATAAACATTCTCCATTTATAACGTACGCCTCAACATCTAACAGAGCAAGGTGTACAGTATGAGTCACGGGGTTGACTTCTCTCATGCATGCAATTGTATCTCACTGAAAAATACATTTTAAGATAGGATTCATAAATTTACATTTAGGTATTGAGGTTTTTGTCTCCAGCGGTATGCCGCAAGGTTTACATAAGCATTTATACATGTGTTATGGCCTTTTGCAACGAAAACACTTTTAGAATTTCAACTGTGTAGTTTTATTTGTATGAAGATTGAATTACATTGAAGTATAATATTAACAGTATTATAATAACGATGATGTTAATATCTTAGTGGCTTTAAGAATAATGATGCTGCCTCAGATATGGCGTCCTATTTAAAGCAAAGATAACCATACGCGCGACCCTTGATAGATTAGAGAGGAATGTTTCGGGTATGTTATCCTTGCCCGTAAGGTCAAATCGATATCAGGCGATTTATCTCGTTCGCAGTTTCCTTCCATTTAGTGATACCAAATCTTTATTGAATTTGGATAGATGACCGCCAACGAGATCATAAATTTAAACATAATACATCGAGTTAAGTTGACATTACACATGTATAACGTATGTCTCAACATCTAACAGAGCAAGGTGTACAGTATGAGTTATGGGGTTAGCTTATCTCATGCATTCAATTGTACCTCAATGAAAGAACACTTTAAGATGGGAGTTTTTTGCCTCCTGTGGTATGTAACAAGATAATTCTTGGAGCCATTTGATGTGTATCTTTCATTTATTATATCATTGAATTTTTTATGATATCGAAATAAACCACCTATGAAATAAAACGATTCTTTGTTTCAATCATAAACATTAATTTAATATAAAAAAGTCAGTACACCAGTTATCACACAATCTTGATTGTTTCTTGAAACCAAATACTTACAGAGTTTAATTTAATTACTTTGTGATGCTGGAGAGGGTAATTGGGATCAAAGGTATGGACATCACATTTGAATTTATGGTGACATATAAGCTTAATTCTCTAGGCATATTAAGTATATAACGGAAAGAGGAAGAAAGACGCTGAGATTCAAGATTCTGCGAAGAAACGACCTTGAATAACTGTTTCAGGAGAAAAGTTGTATATCCTCTTTATTCTCATTTAACGAAATTAATGGGGAGAATCACCAGGGTTGAAATATTACTGTCATTATTCATGCCACACTAGCCCACCCTATTGTAATGACAGCATGTCATACACGTACATGTCCGATTCAAAATACGTAAAGCAGACCTTACCAAAATGCCTTTCACATATGATATACAATAGATCTTGATATCTTCAAAGTTGACTAGTATAATCGTTCTTACTTTTTTCTGTGCAGAATGAGATTTATGAAGTGTCTTAAATGAGGTCATAATTAAATCCATTTAGTCCTACGGGGGTATGTGAGATGGTAGAGAAGACCTCGAAACTTGTTATTAGTCCCTAAATGGAACGCGCATTACCTCAACGCCCGCGCCAGTTTAAACGTCCTCAATTCCAAATATACTATTATATGATTTTTAACGTCTCGCTTCATTAGTAATATATGATACATTTAGACTGAATAAGAAACGGAAATGTTGTACTAATAGCATCTGTCGGAGAAATATAAAACTACTTACTTAATGACCCAATATTTTATATAATTATTTGAGAGACAATACAGTTTGAAAAACTAGATACAAGGAATAAAAATTTAGAATAAAAGCTAATTACATTCCATCATTACAACATATACTCGTATAACAGGACTAAGAGAAAGAAACAAGTAAAGAAAGAGAAGGATCAGACAAAGGTTTGTCTGTCTGGACGGTGTTATTTTTGAAAACTATTATTTTTCTTTAATTTATCAGTTTTTTTAGACACGTGAATTTAAGTTGGTATCTCACTGAGATTAAGCTCGATGCAAACAGATCCGGCTTGATGGTGTATCGGTGAATGCATAATATAGGCCCGATTTATAAACTTCGTTTATATTGTGTTCTGAAATACTTGGATACAATTGTCTGCTTATTTTGACGGTTTCGGTCTCGGCAAAATTGTTGACCTCGATCTCCTCCCAAGTATACAGAGATTGGAAATAGAGCGCTTGGAAAGTAAACCATAATTATCTATAATTATATTACTATAGGCGAAATAACTAGTGAACACTATTACCAGCTAGAAATAACACCAAAATATCGTTTCTACGGAATCTAATAGAATCATATGTATTATACATATATTATTATACCAAACGTAAAAAATAGAATCAACTTATGAAATGTAAAAATAAATTAATTAATTCATCAGGAATCAAGCCTTGAGTGGCCGCTTGCTCGGAGTAAATGCTACCCGTTAGACTAAGGCCGTCGACAGTTATGTTACTAGTCATAAATACCTTGATCTAAGGCAGACAATAATTATAATACTTATTATAAATGTATTATCTATAATTATATTACTTAGGGCAAAATAAGCACTGTACACTATATCAGTGCTCCGCAACCGGTGTGCCGTGGCACACTGGTGTGCCGTGAGCCGGATACAGGTGTGCCGCAGTCAAATTCAATGTACGAGTATTTGACATTTTACAATTTTTCATTATGTATTTAATACACAATAACTGGTGCCAACTGTTGAAAACTACGTAGTGTGCTTTGTACACACCATGGCCGCACCAAATTAGTCATAGACAAAGAAAAATGACCCTTATGCGCGTCGCTGAAGACTCATGCCTAATTTAATACCTATATATTTTAGCTTTTGGTGTGCCGCGGAATTCTAGGAAGAATTTTGGTGTGTCGTAGGTGAGAAAAGGTTGCAGAGCACTGCACTATATTGCCAGAAAATAAAACACCAAAGAAGCATTTCCACCGAATTTAATAGAATCACATGTATTAAATGTAGACTAGGTGCTCCGCCTCTGGCCGCTCTGCAGCTGCACCCTAACATATATTGTTGCTTTGCGCCCCTTGTAAATGATAATAGTATCTTATAGTAAGTATAAACATCCATTCGTTAAATAGTACATATAAAAATATAATTTTTTAGCTCATTTCGAAATTCTGAATATTTAAGTAAATTCGATTCGATTAAAATATGCTAGATTTGAAGTGCGATTTGGAATTCTCATACCAAAGTTATTTGAAGAAGTATGTACAACGGAAAAATAAAATAACAAATTTCAGTACTTAATAATTTAATACCTTAAATGACTAAAATATTTGTAATATTATATATACATTTTATACATCTAGAGTTATCTTAAAATTGATATAATGATCGTAATTTTTTTTTAATAAAAATATGAATTTTGAAATGAAATAAATGAGAATGATAAGAAAACTGAAAATTTCAGAATAAATCAGGTGTTAACATAAGTTGTGTCCATTTTTTCCAAATTAAAAAATGAGCACCAAAAGTAAAACAAAATGGTAAAAGATATACTTCATTCGAAAAAAAAATTCTGCTCTATAAGATACTGTGTTTGCTTTTACGTTACATATATTATTTTATTTGATTACAAGCCTTCAAAATGGAATGTCAAGTAGACGAAAGTGAGCATTTTCGACACCTCCTTCCGTTTGCGTTCAATCGAGGTAATAAAGCTGCCAAAGCTGCTCGCGATATTTGCGAAGTATACGGTGAAGATGCTATGAATCAAAGGACAGCTCGTCGATGGTGTTTGCGTTTCAAAGACGGTAATTTCGACCTGAAAGACATGGAGCGTTCCGGACGACCAGTGGACTTCGATGAAGACCGTTTAAACCATATTATTCATGAAGATCCCCTTCAAACATTTTTCATCACCATTTTCAAACCTATTTTCATCATCAGTAATGATGCGGTAAAGGAACCTTTGCTTGTGGCCATGCGTAGCTCGATGACGCGCGAGCAAACCAGCAGAAATTGTCGAATGTTGATTTTTGTTGTTTTCACTCAAACCATGTGGAACCCAAGCGCCGAACTTCTGGACTTTTACCATTAATTTAAGATGGCGGTATACAGTCATGTTACTACAATTCATCTGCTCGGCCAATTCGACGGCAGTTTGAAGGGGATCTTCATGATTAATATGGTTTAAGCTATCCTCATCGCAGTCCACTGGTCGTCCGGAACGTTCCATGTCTTTCAAGTCGAAAATACCGACTTTGAAACACAAAAATCATCGACAAGCTGTCCTTTCATTAATAGCATCTTCACCGTACACTTCGCAAATATCGCGAGCAGCTTTGGCAGCTTTATTCCCTCGATTGAACGCGAACAGAAGGAGGTGTCGAAAATGCTCACTTTCGTCTACTCGACATTCCATTTTGAAGGCTTGTAATCAAATAAAATAATACATGTAACGTAAAAGCAAACACAATATCTTGTCGAGCAGAAAATTTTCTTTCGAATAACGTATAACCTTAACCATTTTATTTTACTTTTGGTGCTCAGTTTTAAATTGGATAAAAAAGTACACAACTTATGTTAACACCCAATATTATACGATATTTTCTGTAAAACCACCATTTTAAACTATTCCAAAGAAGCGCGCAGTGTCAATACGAGCAAAGCCGCAGAGCGGCCAGGGGTAGATCCTCTAGTACTAATATTAACACACTTATTGTTTGACAAAATAATTTGTGTAGATATTTTTTTCACTTTTTCTCAAATCAAATAGTTTTTTTGAGGTTTATTTTGACTTTTGGTTGATATACGTGGATATTCCATACATGTGAGCAAGTTACGTGTGAATCCAGTCTTAGTGTTATGATTATTTCTTGTCATTGATGTTTTTAAAAAATATATGTGTGAAAATCAATGCAAGGAATCTAATTAATGCGTGCACTGAGAATCATATATGACGTGTTAATGTTTGAGGATAAAAAATGTCATTATCAAAGCTGAATGAAAGCTAAAAATCTGGTGTGTTTAGGAGTAAATAAGTTTGGATATATTAAGAGGATAATATAAGAAAGCATTACATAACACGTGATAAAATATGGTCAAGAAAAGTTGATTGGGACGAATTTAATGAAATTTGAAAAGAAAAAAATGTAAAGAGTAAGAAAAACAGAAAGATTTCTATAAAAAGTATGAATGTTGAAGAAACAAAGGAAGTATGTCGTGATAGGAAAATTTGGCATTTTGTTCTCTCTACCTAGCCCAACAGAGGATGGCGTGATGATATATAAATATATAAGAAAAATATTCGACAGTTAATTTAACCTTATTAGCAAATCTTTGGTATATAGGAAAAAACTTAACGCCGCATATTAAAATAATAAATATTTTATTTGTTACGGAAAACATTTGACAATCCAGAAAGCTTTGATTGTACGAGTATTTTAAAACCCACGGGAAATTTCGAAATCGACAGTTAAATTAAGGTTAACGTTTATATAACAACTATAGTACAATTCTTATCATATTGTAAAACCTGATAACAAATGTCCGTTGTATTTTTCCTAAGTCATTTTAAAACAAAGCTACTTTATACAGCTTTATTTTATAAATTTTAAAAATATTGAATATTAATAGTTATAAAGTGAGAAATGTTAAAGCTTGGCGATTTTTATACATTTGCACATACGTGGCCAAGTTGGTAAGACGCTTGACTTCGATTTATCAGATATTTTACAAAAAGTTCAAGTTCCAGTCTGATTTTTACGTTAAACTTGTTAACACTTTTTAGGTCTACTTTTGAGGTGACTAACTGCAGATATTTCATGCAGTATCAAGTAGGGAATTCTAGTGTTAGCCATCCTTTCTATATGACCTTTCCTGTGTTATCTGCGATTTCTATCTCATCTCACAATATCATTAGATATTTTTCGGACACGGAAGTTTCTAAACAAACTTTTTGTTTTTGTTGTAATGCTTTAGAGCAGGGGATACCAACCTTTTTAAGTCGCGTGCCAAAACTGATATTTGGGTTAGGCTTGCGGGCGGATGTGTATTTTTTTTTAAAATTAATTGGTATATCAAAATTGGAATGCCTCAAAATAAGGTAACAGGGTCTAAAGTCCGACGCTTTATTATCAACTCTATTCATCACCATATTATTGCAATAAACAAGAATTATTTCTTGAATTAACTGCATAAATATGAAATTAAATTAACTTATATTATATTGTCCATGAATTATGTACAGGTAAATCATTATTTGAATACTTTTTTGGCGACCATGTTACTTCCTTTATTAACTTTTAAATGTGTATTTTGCAATGGGTCTCAGAAAAAATGTAGTAAGAATTATATTATACAATATTTGAAATGAAATTATACAATATTTGAAATGAAATTATACAATATTTGAAATGAAATTATACAATGTTTGAAATGAAATTACACAATATTTGAAATGAAATTACACAATATTTGAAATGAAATTATACAATATTTGAAATGAAATTATACAATATTTGAAATGAAATTATACAATATTTGAAATGAAATTATACAATATTTGAAATGAAATTATACAATATTTGAAATGAAATTATACAATATTTGAAATGAAATTAAACGATATTTGAAATGAAATTATATAATATTTGAAATGAAATTATACAATATTTGAAATGAAATAACACAATTTTTTAAATGAAATTATACAATATTTGAAAAAAGTACGACAATTTTTAAAAACGTTTATAATAATAAAAACTATGTTAGACTTGACACTGTGCCACATTAACCAGACTATCTGGGTTTGGGTTGGTAGATAAAGTAGTAACACAGAATGTCAGCTAGGTGGCGGTCCGTGATTTGTGATCTCATTTATAGCCACACAGGCTAGCATGTTCTGGAGACCTTGTCGTCCAAGTGCTTTTAAAAATAAAAATTAAATAAATGCCATATATTTTTTTTAATTAAACAATTATGTATTGTTATTTTTATGGTTTAAAAAACAGCTCGAGGGCCGCTGGTGAGCCATCCTTGCTATAAAATCTAGACACGATTCAATAGTACTGAAATTCTGCACTCTAGTGGGTCTTTGGATAATGTCATAAACCAAGTGTATGACATTCTCCTAAGACCCACTAGAGTGCAGAATTTCAGTACTATTGAATCGTGTCTAAATTTTATAGCAAGGATGGCTCACCAGCGGCCCAATTGAATAAGCAACCCAGTTCAGATATCTCGGCAGTGAACTGTTCAGCTTTCATGACCTCCCCAGAGAAGTAAGACCTCGGGTAGATAAAGCTGCAGTTGTGGCGGGCTGCCTAAGAGATGTCATATGGAGGAATAAAGATATGAGAACGGATAGCAAGGTACGCATTTATAAGACCTGTGTGCGACCTATCCTCACATATGGCATCGAAGCGAGGGTGGACACTGTCAGGACAAACAGTATGCTAAGGACAACGGGAATGAGAACTCTGCGCGCTATTGCTGGGAAGACTTTGCGTGATCGTGTAAGGAACACCACAATCCGAGAGGTCTGTGAGGTCCAAGATGTGATCAGATGGGGACGACAGCGTCGACGATACTGGTACCAACATGTACAGAGAATGAATTCCACAAGAATTCCATACATAGCTCTGCATGGGGTGCCGGATGGACGGTGTCCGTCAGGGAGACCCCCGAAACGATGCAGAGATAGCTGGAGCTCAGCATCACAGGACAATCCTGCAGTAACAGACTCTTGAGAGTCAACATAAAGTTTAAGAAGAAGAATTATGTATTGTTGTTTTTTTATGGTTTAAAAAACAGCTCGAGGGCCGCTGGTGAGCCATCCTTGCTATAAAATCTAGACACGATTCAATACGACATGATTGGCTTCATATGCACATATGCTTTGCAAATGTTTACCTTGCTGTCTAGTCTCATCTCTTGAAAAAAAAAGCAGAGTTGACATATGTAAGATCTTTATTAATATACACATGAAATGTTAATAAATAAATATATAATATTTTTTGTATGAAAATAAATTTCCAATTTTATTGAATATGTCACCGTTCAAATGACGTGACATTCAAGAAAATATTACATTATTTGTTGTAAAAAATCAAATGTCACGACATTTCTGTGTACCGTAATATAAAGTTGAATTATAAAAAAAAACATATTGCAAAAAAAATATTTGCCCTGTAGGCGGAAGGTTAATATATACCCTCATGAAAATACTTATTTTATTATGATCACAATATTATGTTGGTTTTACCCTTGGCACGTTCACCATGTGGTCTAATGGTATACTACCTTTTAAACTATGCAAAAAACATCGGATACTATTCAGTTTATTTAGAAGGAATAATTTCAGCCAGTATATTTTTAATACTGCTGGATGACGTAGAGGATATGTCCACAGTACGAGTATAACTCAGTTGGTTCAATATTTCTTTACTATCCACGACTGAGGGATTCTAGTGATATTCATTCTATGAATTGGTATGTAGAACTGAAGATTCTTCATAATTCGTCTATATTTATCGGGGCATATAAAGTTATAGTTCAGAAAATCTAGGATGAACCGTATGACAGCTCACAAATTTGCCCCAATACAACCTTGTAACGATGTTCAGTAATTTTAATTATTTTATCAACTTTAATATAAGCCTAGATTCTAATAAATAGCAAGTTATTTAGGTAAATACATTACATAAAACTAACAATAATGACAAATTAATACATCCTGTCACAAATTTGAAAAAATGTGGCAGTTTGTTAAAATCAAATAATATTTGGTGACGTTTGTCAAAAGTCACTACGTTAGTCTGCATTGGCTAGGGATGGGGTATTCGATAATTGGATTTTCAAAAATCGATTTTAATTAAATGTTCGTAATTAGTATTAATTCATAGTGGATCTTGGCCTATTTAAAGATAGATACAAATCATACAATACATTAGAAAGTCAGTATAATGTAAATTAGAAATTAAAACGTCAGTTTAGAGAAAAACAATAGTTCGATTTGTAAAAAAACTGTTCGATTTAAAAAAAAAACGATTTTACCCCATCCCTGTGTGACAAACGTCGCACGGTTCATCCTAGAATTTCCGAAGTATAGTGCTTCTAGTAATTGTGGGAAGGTTCAAACTACCTTGAAGAAACTCCAGCAGTAGTATTGTAATGAATTATTGCTTTCTTGTTCCGAGGTTTCTATTGTTGTACAAAATGAGAAGTTCGACAAAGTGGGCATATTTTGGGTAATTGCTTTTTGTTCTGTACCATAGATATTTGAGATTTTTTTCAAACTCGTTTTAAAGCACTCGTATTTTTTATATTTGACAACATGAGGAGCTCAAACTGCTGATGCGTATTCTCATTTAGTTCACAGGATATTGGTACCGTTCAATTCACTATATACTATCATTATAAAATCGAGTACGTTGCATAGTCCGATAGTGTCCCAGGTTTGATTCCTCGTAACTTAACGTCTAGAAGAATAAGTTTCCTGACTAACATTTTTAGAGCGCGATAAAGCTTCCAAGTAAGAAACAAAAGTGATAATAATTAAAATTTAATTGCTGAAAACATGAAAAAAACATCGGCCGACGTTCACAAAACGGGCGAAGCGAGCACCACATATAAATGCCCGAAAGCTATTGAAGCGAGCGACCTGAGATTTTATTTCTTGCATTACCATCTATCGAAACGTTTGAGAGTGAGACGTGAATAGCGTCGCTTCCTCACCCATAGTGTTTTTTTAGAATGAATATACCTACGTCACACACTGGCACACGTTTGATTGTGTTGGTAAATTTATTCCCGATTTTCACAAAATATCTCTGATGTGGCAGATAAGTGCTAATTATTATTTTTTCATTCAATGCGTAAATGTATTACAGAGGAATATAGTACCTAAAATCTGAACCCAGTATTTATTATATTTATAGAGATATTCAAGTTTTTAGAAGCAATGTGTACTAGTTACACATCACAGGGAAGGAAGGATTAAAATATAACATTTTATTTATAATAATTTAAATCGATTTTTTCTTCCTAAGACTAACAATGAAGTTCAGCCGGGTTCAAGATATTTAAAAATTACCACGATTTATACTGTTATTCAAATATTATATAATTAGATTTTTTGATGAGAAAAATCTTCATAATTAAATTTGCCTCAACTGTAGCAAAGTATTCTATTCTCTTTTCATCCAGAGCAAAAATCCAATTACCACGAACTTAATTGAGATGGGACGTTCAAATATTCACCAAAGTATAATTTCAATAAGATTTTTCAGTAGGTAAATAGGTTTTAAAATTGATGAAGATTATTTCCGAGTGTGCGGTCTTGAAAGCAAGGCACTTCGCAATTGAAGTATGAATTCACTCAAAAACATTATTCTATATTTATTTTATTAAGAAATATTCCGATAACTTGAAATTTAACCAATAAAGCTAAAATAATCTTCTTGACGTGTTCCTTATGTTGAGGATCATGAAATTATATTCTTTTTGCATGACAAGAAATTATTTATTACATAATTTTTTTACATTTTTTAATATACTCTCTTGCCTTACTAGGCGATAGCGTGCATATTAAAAATGCATAAACCAATAAATTAAAAAGGTCTACCTGCGGAACGACGAATGTATTATGTAGCGTCTTTCCAATCATGGATCAGCGCTACGCTCAAACATTGAACAAACGATTGTCCTTTACTGTTCATGCAGTGAGACTCTGGGATCAGTCACAAACCAATATAAGACTTGCTCCGTCCTTGGCATGCTTTAAGAAGCGACTGAAAAAATTCTAAATTTATAGTCAGTAAAATAACGTGTTTCATTCCTGATTTTTCTTTGTATTTCCTCTCCACCATCCCTTCCTTACCTTTTGATTGATGATATCTCCCTTTGTATGAAAAATAATGTTCGGGTGATTGTCCGTCTTTGCGGAGTTCGTGGGCATATGCTCAGTATGCTCACGTATGGGTTTATGGATTTCGTGGGGATGGATAGTCATTTGAATGGTTTTCGCAACCACGTAATTTGCTTAATTTCCTTTTGTCTGGTTGGTTAGAAGACATTGCCGCATGGCAATAAGCCCACCAGATTGTATTTCGAATAAAAGTGTTAATTAAAATAAATAGTGGTAGGCCAAAGTTGGGCAATTCCCGCAGTTTTTCCTTGCGCAAAGTTTAATGTCTACTTTTAACGAATCCTTTATGTATATTTTGCACATATATTTTTGCATAATCGGTATTTTGTACGTAGAAATAACCAAAAACCAGTAAGTCGAATAAGACGATTAAATTGAAGTAATTTTGTTAGTTGTTCGGAGGATGGAAGGCTTCTTGGGTGTAAAGGGCTGCACCACCATCCCAGCAGTCCAAAAATCAACCTCACCTGCGCGTGGTACACCTGCTGGAAAAAAACGAGGCCCTGGCAACCGAATATCAGCAGTTTATCCAATCGCGTAATCCAATATTTTTCCAAAAAAAGAACAATTGAATTACTCTATCCAGGGCACGTCACGCTCTGTGGGTGACCTTATCGTCTCAGTTATTATGTGCCACAGGATAACCACCATAAAACTGCAACCCAAGTTAGACCGTAGCGTGACCGATTTAACTTAATAAATTATATTCGTACGTAGCTTGATGGGAGAGGTCTGCTATACCCAAAACATATTAACCCAAAAATTAAATTTAATATAGAAGACCTGAGAGAATGTCACTAAGAAAAGTTGACAAATTCTGTGGCTAGAAAACAGTGTTTTTCAGGACCTTAGAATACTGAAAGCAAAGGTAAATTTGTATTTTGTTTTCAAACTTATAAATGTCCATCAATAACAAAGTGTTTAATATTTTAATTTCTTTTAATTAAGATGTCAAATATTTATATTTTATGATACACTTAAGTCACTATCTTCAACAACGAAGCGTATTTTCTATAGAAAAAATTTTCACGTTCTTTCTTATTTTATTTCTCTTTTATCAGTATTTGGTGACATTTGCAAATAAAAAAGCTTTTTATCGTTTCTTTTTTTATGTTTCAAATGCGTTCAAGTTTTTTCTTTTTGAAAACAACCTTGTTACGAGTATCTTTCACCTGGCAATTGACACTAATTAGCATAACTTTTAATGGGTTAATTGGATGAGATTTTTAAATAACGTTTATATACTTTAAAATATATTATCTTAATAAAGATATATATTACATACAGGAAATTAATACCTTCTCAAATAATTTAAACATAGCAAACTAATAAAGAGAAAGAGAAACACGATAAATCATAAAGAATACAAATTTTAAAAATATTATTGATTTAGAATCCAAAGCTGGAAAAACTAAATATGTTTTCTAAAACTGCACTCAATAAAGGGAAAAAAACATTTAAGGTTGACGACTATTTATTTTGGGAAAATATATAAAATTTTACCAACGGTGCTATAAAAGGGGCAGTATTATCAAGTATTTTCAAAGATCTGCACCACAGGCTTCAATAAATCGGAAATCACTTGAATTTCTTATCAGGAATAAAGTTTCTTTGTAAATTACCTTTTTTAAAAGGGTTGAAACCACTTGTGAAGTGGTGATCACACCCTTCCGTTGAACTAGCGCAATTTCCCCAGAATTACTTCCTGGACCACTGAATAGTTCCGAACTTCAAAAACTTCCTGGAACCTAAAAGTTTGAAGATGATGAACTTTCCAATAACCATTCAGTCTACATTTGAAAACTCGATACTTCGTTCTATTCATCTGGACAGATTAGTTAGCTATCACAGAAATTGGACCATTGTACGTTTTAATTAATTTTGAATAGGACAAATTTTGAAGAACTGTTGAAGGTTTAGCATTCTACTTAGGAAGGAAGCTTTTGAAAATTTTTATCTCACATGCAATATAACAAAAGCAGCAAACTTCATTGATGACTTTGTATGTACGAGTATATGATATGTCAAGTTTTATCTCACATAAATGTAATTATTTCTCTTTGACGACCTCCGTAGTTTAGGTGGTAAAACGTTAACGTTCTTTCTAAAGGGTTTCTTTTTAAAATAATTCATTTGGCAACATTATTTTCGCGCGCTGGACGTGTGCGAGTGTTATTGTTTACCCACGTGTTGTAGTATTTCCGACACATAAGATAGCAAACTGAGTCAATTCACTCTAAGTTTAATTACTTATATCAGATATAGATACGTATATACGAGTATATACTGATTTACTTAGTCCAGTGGTTGTTTATCCGAAGGCTCTTATTTGCATCCCCAATCCGGATGTTGAACACACGAATGAATTAATTATGTAGTATAGAAGTAATTTATCAATGCCAAAATCTAATCTGGTTTACGAATCAATAGGTTTTTGTGGTGATCGGTACTAGCTTAGGCTTTTAAATCCACAAGTTACTCTCTTACACACACACACACACACACCCTTCCTCTCACGTTAGGCTGAATCTATCTAACACAGGTTAGGGATAGCTCACGTCTACTTTAACCTTTCCCTTCCTGTGCTAAAAAAATCCGTGCGTTCCAGTGCTGTGTATTCAATACACACCAATACACATGCAAAAATGAGCGATTTAAAATCGGAAAAATAAGAATATTCATAGCCAATCTCTTAAATTAATTAAATTTTAAGTCAAAAGTGATAATAATTGAAATTTAATTGGTGAAAACATGAAAAAAACATCAGCCGACGTTCATAAAATGGGCAAAGCGACCACCTCAGACGAATGCCTTCGAGCTACTGAAGCGAGAGAAGCGAGCGAACTGAGATTCTATTTCTTGTGTTCCCATATACCGGAGTAGAGTGAGAGTGAGACGCGAATAGCATCGCTTCTCACCCATAGCGGTTTTTTTTAGAATTAATATACTACGTCACACACTGGCACACGTTTGATTGTATTGGTGAATTTATTCCCGATTTTTACAAAATATGGCAGTGGTGGCCGATAAGTGCTAATAATAATTATTATTATTATTTTCATTCAATGCGTAAATGTATTACGGTGGAATACCTAAAATCTGAACCTAGTATTTATTATATTTATAGATATATTAAAGTGTTTAGAAGCAATGTGTACTAGTTACACATCACAGGGAAGGAAGGGTTAAACAGGAAAATTTATTATTTGCCGCAATACTCTCTTAAATTCGTCATCCAAGATGTTCTTCGATTGCCCCATTCTCGTCTTCTTGATATTTCAGTGTAAGGTGTGGTACTTCTTGAATGTCGCGTGGCATGTCCCAAATATTGAAGTTTGGTTATTTGTTTTAATAATCTTCTTTGACTTTTTCATGACCTTTTATGAAAAACGCCTGAACAAGAGGATTTTTTTTTTAAAAAAAACAAGTGTTTTTTTTCTTATTTGTAAAATTGTAAATTCATTTTAGTTTAATGAAATTTAACTGTTAAATTTACTCAATTGAAACCATTTCCAATTTTTGTTTGAGATTGGTTAAATATGTAAATTAAATATAACTCATTAAGGACCGTTGTCGTAAAATGATTCGCTCTTTGATGGTCAAAAGAAAAAAAAAACACATTGAAAAAATTTACTTCAAATGAGAAAATATTTTACAAAATTGTCATCTACAAAGGAATATACATTTTTTTTAATTTTCCTTCAGTTCTTTGATAACGCTAAAAGCTAATTGTGTCTTTGACTCATATTTTTAATATTTTTTTTAAATCTGCCAAAGTTTGACAGTGAAAGGAAATAAAGTTAACGCGCCTTTTTGATGAACAGAAAATTGTTTAACAAACTAGGGTACGTTAATTAAAATGTGTAATATCATCATCACTTTAACTATTGTGCCAAGGTTGTTCTTTAAGTAGACATAGAGAGAGAATATTTATTTATCTTTTTCTGCAAAATTTTCTTT
The DNA here is from genome assembly GCA_949825065.1 of Odontocerum albicorne. Classification (NCBI taxonomy): domain Eukaryota; kingdom Metazoa; phylum Arthropoda; class Insecta; order Trichoptera; family Odontoceridae; genus Odontocerum; species Odontocerum albicorne. The sequence goes on along the minus strand of OX463847.1, from coordinate 40,010,651 downwards.
TCGCTTCTGTTACATTCATTCAATTCATTTATCTTATTTAAAAACTTTTTACTGTCTTTTCCTTCACAATATGACTAATTTAGTTTCAGTCACGTTTTTCTGGGTCTTACTATTTGTACAATCTATAATCAAACGATTATTTGAAATATTAATGCCAGTTGTTGGTATATTTATTTTTCTAAATTAACATCCCGAGTTCGATTTCCAGCGGATTCTTCTGCATATATCATTTCATCTGAATTAAATTTAAACAACAAAAAAATTAATTCATGAATAAATTGAACCCGTAACCCCCGGGTTATAAGATAATTGTTTTATCATTAATCATTCAGGCCACAGAATTTGCTTAAGTAAGCGTGTCTTTTTTTACAGATATACATTAAATTTTCGCTAATCAGGTGCCAAATTGATAGAGCTTTCATTAAGTAAATGAATGAAAAGTCTTAATGGTTCAGTGACAAAGCCTTTCTGAGAGAAAATAAAAGATTTTTTTTTATTCATTGTCGGTCTTTATTGAATACAGACCGATGCAGGCTTTTAAGGATGAATAGGCAACCCGATTCAATCCGAGATAAGGCAGTCATATGGAGTATAGGTCATTTCAGGCCATTTGGGTATATCTGATTAGGTCGGACAATGTTCCCCTATAATTCATTAGACCTACATGACACGTACGTTCTCTATAGGATGTCCCGTATTGAGTGAATCATATTATTAGTATTCTAGAAATGCCCAGTACAATTTTTTTTTACCACAGAAGGCCAAAGTTTAGCGTAGTTTAGCGTAAAAATTTTAATAACGCACGCAAGCTGCCCGTGAAATTTCGACGCACAGTTTGAGATTGCTGAAGCGATCATTTTTGAGGAGATGCCGAGCTTGCATCAGGACAGGAGGGCGACAATTCGAGTATCTCCTGTAAAATTCATTGAATAAAACATTTTTTTAACATTTTAATTTGTGTTTCATTCCAGCGCGCTACGAGAAAGCAAATGAAGTATATTTTGCATTAATACATTTTACTTGAACTTTGGTCAGAATCAGCCTTTTGAATAAAAAATAGTAGCCCTTTTTTAATAAAAAATAGTATTATTTCGTTTTCCGTACAAAAATCTAATAGTGTAGCACTATTCTAAAATTTCCATTAAATGAGCAACTTTTTAAAGTAGTATTCTGGAAATGCCCAGTACAATTTTTTTTTACCACAGAAGGCCAAAGTTTAGCTTAAAAATTTTAATTTAGATTTTTTTTTTTTTTTAAGTAATTTTTTTTGTACACTTCTAATAATTTTGGAAATAATTTTGTATGCAATAGATAATGCTACTATTCAAAAGTATTTCACGGTAAAAAAAATTTACGAAAATGGTGATTTGTACACAACGCAGCAAAAAATCTGATGCAAGGTAGGGATTTTACGAAATTTTACAAAAGTCCGAATAACTTAATAACGGTAAAGTTTTTACTGAAGTCAAGTTTTGATATTCTGGTAGGTCTTAACACAATCTATCATCACCCTAAATATGATTCACTCAATACGGGACAGCCTGTATAGCTCAGCTATTACAAATATCCATGTTCCCAGCTTAGATAACACAAGGGGTAGTGTAAATGTATTGTTATTTATTTAACACATGCGTATACTCCATCACGCCGTTTCCCTGTCGGGGTGGGCAGAGAGAAAAGAGCACAACATTTTCCTGCCGTGATCCACATGTTTCGCCTGTTTTACATCTATACACCTTCTCATACAACTGTTACGATTTATCTTACTTCTTACGTTCCTTTCTCTCAAAATATCATTCACTTAATACAACCATACTCTCCTTAATCTTCCTCTCACAAACCTTCCACTCATACTTGAACTATGTATCATATTATTTTTTAAGTATTTCTTTATATTCGTTCCACATGCCTAAACCATCTCATATTGATCTTCTTCATATTTCTCAACACATTAGCCTTATGACCACATTCATTCCTAATATCTTCATTCCGTATTCACTCATGCATTGTATTCTTCCAAGTGCGCGTATTTTGAAAGCATATTTTGGCTTATTTCAGACCTACGTTTCACTCCCATACATCAAAGTTGGTACTTAAATACCGCTATGGACTTTGATACTGTTCGGTACGATTATGTATGTTTTAGTGCTCCATTGACTTTGTTTACTATCGCTATACATCTTTCGATATCCTTCGTAACTCTGTAATCCACTTACCCTTATCTTACATTACTCACCCATATATCGCATTTACTTTTCCTTTCCCCATTTGTTATCACCATGATTTTGAATTTTGCAATATTCATTCTCACATATTTCTTATCTCTTTATTCAAATACAATTTACTTACTTGTCTCAGTAAGTTATTTTCATTTTCGTTTAACACTTTAATGTCAACGACAGACACTATAATGTCAACAACAGACACTATAATGCCCACAACAGACAGCAATCCGAGCACATTACATTTATTATAATGTCAACAACATACAGCAATCCACGCACATTACATTTATTATAATGTCAACAACAGACAGCAATCCGCGCACATTACATTTATTACAATGTCAACAACAGACAGCAATCCGAGCACATTACATTTACTATAATGTCAACAACAGACAGCAATCCGAGCACATTACATTTATTATAAAATTTATGTTCATGTAAATAATATATTAAAACTATGTTCACATTGGTTGCTCTCATGCTGCGTGATATTTAAAGAAGAGGAACAGCAGGAAATAGAGTGAATGTTGAGGTAAACAATTTGCTTATCGATTGGATCATTTCGAAATAAGTCATGTTACTAACGATCCTTATATTAAGGTATGTAAGTGAAACTTGGACGTAGCCAAAAGTGATAATAGTAAAATGACTGCAGTATAAATGAAACAAGGCGTACAACGTGTAAGAAAATAATGTGTAACAGAATTAGGACATTAAGAAAAAAAATCGGATTGAAAAAAGATGCAATGATTAAAATAAAAAAAAGGGGCATTGAGATATTTAATCCATGTATTAAAGACGAATGATTTAAAATAATCTATACGAGTAGTATAGAAGCTACGATAAGTTTGGGAACAGAATTGTAAGTTTCATTATAACACAAAGAAAAATGAAAAGACCTTTTATAATATGAGAGTATTAATAAAGGTCTATGGACGTAGCAAAAAGGGAAAAGCGAGTATGTTTGCCAATATATAATGCAGCGACGATCTATTTGCTTTCCCTAATAGGGGTATGGCATGAGGGTGATTATAATTATGATAAAATATTTAAGGCTTTAGAATTTCTTTTATAAATATTCATATACTACTTATACCCACCCTTTGATATATATGTGATTTTTTTAAGTCTTGTTAACCGAACAAATCGACTACAGTTGTTGGGGCATTTCATTTGAATATCAGAAACCAGAAATGGTTACAAAACTGGTCTGCTTGCAAGACCATAGACTTATGTTATTGTCTAGAAGGATAAATCTCGAAATCTTTTTATTGTCTTGAAGGATAAATCTCTAAACCTTTTTATCGCCGATACATCTCTAAACATTTTTATTGTCGAGTAGAATAAATCGTAGGATACATCTTTAAACCTTTTTATTGTCAAGTAGAATAAATCTCGAAATCTTTTTATTGTCTTGAAGGATAAATTTCAAAACCTTTTTATCGTCTAGTAGGATAAATCTCGAAACCTTTTAATTGTCTAGTAGGATAAATCTTGAAGTCTTTTTATTGTCTAGTAGGATAAATCTCTAAGCATTTTTATTGTCTAGTAGGAAAAATCTCTAAACCTTTTTATTGTCTAGTAGAATAAATCTCGAAATCTTTTTATTGTCTAGTAGGATAAATCTCTAAACCTTTTTACTGTCGTAGAATAAATATCTAAACCTTTTTATTGTCTAATAGGATAAACCTCTAAACCTTTTTACTGTCTAGTAAGATAAATCTCTAAACCTTTTTATTGTTTAGTAGGATAAATCTCTAAACCTTTTTATTGTTTAGTAGGATAAATCTCTAAACCTTTTTATTGTCTAGTAGGATAAATCTCTAAACCTTTTTATTGTCGTAGAATAAATATCTTAACCATTTTATTGTCTATTAGGATAAATCTCTAAACCTTTTTATTGTCTACTAGGATAAACCTCTAAACCTTTTTATTGTCTAGTAGGATAAATCTCTAAACCTTTTTATTGTCTAGTAGGATAAATCTCTAAACCTTTTTATTGTCTTAGAATAAATATCTAAACCATTTTATTGTCTATTAAGATAAATCTCTTATGCTTTTTATTGTCTTGTAGGATAAATCTCTAAACATTTTTACTGTCTAGTAGGATAAATCTCGAATCTACATAAAATTTTGCATTTAGTTCTTCAACCGACGAAGTTAAGAAAAACAAAGAACCTCACGGCCCATTTTTCTCAGTCCAAAAAGTTTTCAGGCTGTTAAAAAATCTCATCGTTTTTTTATCATTTTTTATACCACATATTGTTAGGACTGTATTTGATAAATTGCATAGTTCACATCCCCGATATTAAATTCGCGACATATCATGTTTTATGTAACACGTGCTCTCGGTTGGTAACTGGAACAAAATATTTTAGTATATTTTTTTAAAACTGTTGGTAAGATTAGCTCAGTAAAAAGGGACATGATCTCTTAGGTGGTCGGCTCGGGTTGTAAAACTACATCCCGGATTGTAACGAATTCCATGGTCATTGTTTGTTTGGGAAAAAGGGTCTATAATAAAATCTACTTTGTTTTGGTTATACAAATGGAATATTGCACTGCCAACGGTATCGGCTGAGACAATAAGATTTACGGTCTTTCTGGGAAGTCGCTGGGTGGACCTGACAACTTAAAAGCAAGCTATCGTAAAAGGTCCATACGTCCCAAGATGGGGCAATAAAGTACTGTCTAGACTAGGACCCTTTTTTCTATTGCTTTGCTGAATTGTATAGAAATGCCGATGTCAATTGTCCTTCCTTATAATCTCGGGTCTAACAGGCGGCTATAGTATTTTTTTCAAGTGACAAGGAAATCATGTAGCATCTCTTTCTCGCGCTGGCTATAAAAGAGCAGAAATTTTACGAGCAGCCTCTCTTCGCTACCAGACACTTCGCTGATAGGACGTCTCTCCAGAAACGGTGTTTGTACGGAAGACTGCCAGACTTGTTTTCCTCGAATATCACAGAGCTTCAGGACGTACAATTCGGTGAATATTATTCCTTTTATTTTTAATGTTGGATTTCGTCCGGACGTATAACCATCGCGCAACTTAAATTCAAATTGTTATTGAAATCCCCCTTGCTAATTGTTTTTACAACACAGTCTTTGTAGCCAACTTTAAACTTTTTTTTTCTCGACATTCGTTCGAGGTTTTTTTATATTTTTTTTTTCTTTTTTCTTTTTCCATAAAATAATAAACTGTTTTGTTTTAAAATTGTACTTTGTTTAATTGTGTCACCTTGTCCAATTGAGAGTTAAGAAAGAGTTATTCAGAGTTAAGGGAACCCAACAAACCCCTGAGATCTAAAAAGTACTTGCCTCTTTAAGAAGCCGGCGGAGCTGAACGGGAGTGTCACACCTCATATGATGGTAATGTGTTATAACTGATTTATGTATTGAAATGTGTACATCTTAATATTGTTTCTTAAATATAGCAAAAAGGCGTGACAATATATTCCTTACCTCTTAACGAAATTTAATTTTTCCTCTGCTCTAATGTTGGTTCTTCCCGAAAACCTGCCTTTTTCAATATTGATTCCTCAAAAAAAAAAAAAAACACGAAAGCTTGAATGAAGCAATATTATTTAAATAATAATAAAATATAACATTAAATATATACGTTATTCCAATAAGTGTTCAAGGGTGTGCACTGCGACACAAGTCATATAAAAAAATACACCAGCGAAACTATGATACATATACCGACGGGAATTAAGTAAAAACTTAAAAATTATACATAAGTATCATCACGCCGTGTTCTTTGCTGGATAAGCAGAAAGAACAGATCTCCAAATTTTCTATCCAATCACACAAGATTCGCCTCTTCCAAATTCACACATCTCGTCATGAACAATCTTCTATTATTCTTACTTCTCACTTTGCTTTCTTTCAAATCTGATTTATTTGATCCAGTCATGTTTTTCTCGGGCTCTTATACGCACACCTTATATTTCAGACTTTCCTTCTCGGTTAGTCATTTATTTTCTCCACATTTCCAAACCATGTTAAATCTCATTTCTTCATATTACTTAGAATATCCATTTTATCTATGCAAAAATATCTGGTTTTTTTTTCATTCCATCCTTGTTCCATACTGACACCCCTATAATGTTCTTAGTGAACACATCTCTGCAGCATTAATCTTACTTTTTTCGTTCCACCCTTGTTCCACACTCACACTCCTATAATGTTCTTAGTGAACGCATCTCTGCAGCATTAATCTTACTTTTTTTATTCCACCCTTGTTCCACACTGACACTCCTATAATGTTCTAAGTGAACGCATCTCTGCAGCATTAATCTTATTTTTTTCATTCCACCCTTATTCCAGACTGACACCTCTATAATGTTCTTAGTGAACATATATCTGCAGCATTAATCTTACTTTTTTCATTCCACCCTTGTTCCACACTGACACTCCTATAATGTTCTTAGAGAACGCATCTCTGCAGTATTAATCTTACTTTTTCATTCCACCCTTGTTCCACACTGACACTCCTATAATGTTCTTAGTGAACGCATCTCTGCAGTATTATTCTTACTTTTTTCATTCCACCCTTGCTCTACACTGACACTCCTATAATGTTCTTAGTGAACGCATATCTGCAGTATTAAGCTTACTTTTTTCATTCCACCCTTGTTCCACACTGACACTCCTATAATGTTCTTAGTGAACGCATCTCTGCAGTATTAATATTACTTTTTTCATTTCACCCTTGTTCCACACTGACACGCCTATAATGTTCTTAATGAACGCATCTCTGCAGCATTAATCTTACTTTTTTCATTCCACCCTTATTCCAGACTGACACCTCTATAATATTCTTAGTGAACACATATCTGCAGCATTAATCTTACTTTTTTCATTCCACCCTTGTTCCACACTGACACTCCTATAATGTTCTTAGTGAACGCATCTCTGCAGCATTAATCTTACTTTTTTCATTCCACCCTTGTTCCACACTGACACTCCTATAATGTTCTTAGTGAACGCATCTCTGCAGCATTAATCTTACTTTTTTCATTCCACCCTTGTTCCACACTGACACTCCTATAATGTTCTTAGTGAACGCATCTCTGCAGTATTATTCTTACTTTTTTCATTCCACCCTTGTTCCACACTGACACTCCTATAATGTTCTAAGTGAACGCATCTCTGCAGTATTAAGCTTACTTTTTTCATTCCACCCTTGTTCCATACTGACACTCCTATAATGTTCTTAGTGAACGCATCTCTGCAGCATTAATCTTACTTTTTTTATTCCACCCTTGTTCCACACTGACACTCCTATAATGTTCTTAGTGAACGCATCTCTGCAGCTTTAATCTTATTTTTTTCATTCCACCCTTATTCCAGACTGACACCTCTATAATGTTCTTAGTGAACATATATCTGCAGCATTAATCTTACTTTTTTCATTCCACCCTTGTTCCACACTGACACTCCTATAATGTTCTTAGAGAACGCATCTCTGCAGTATTAATCTTACTTTTTCATTCCACCCTTGTTCCACACTGACACTCCTATAATGTTCTTAGTGAACGCATCTCTGCAGTATTATTCTTACTTTTTTCATTCCACCCTTGTTCCACACTGACACTCCTATAATGTTCTTAGTGAACGCATCTCTGCAGTATTAAGCTTACTTTTTTCATTCCACCCTTGTTCCACACTGACACTCCTATAATGTTCTTAGTGAACGCATCTCTGCAGCATTAATCTTATTTTTTTCATTCCACCCTTATTCCAGACTGACACCTCTATAATGTTCTTAGTGAACATATATCTGCAGCATTAATCTTACTTTTTTCATTCCACCCTTGTTCCACACTGACACTCCTATAATGTTCTTAGAGAACGCATCTCTGCAGTATTAATCTTACTTTTTCATTCCACCCTTGTTCCACACTGACACTCCTATAATGTTCTTAGTGAACGCATCTCTGCAGTATTATTCTTACTTTTTTCATGCCACCCTTGTTCCACACTGACACTTCTATAATGTTCTTAGTGAACGCATCTCTGCAGTATTAAGCTTACTTTTTTCATTCCACCTTTGTTCCATACTGACACTCCTATAATGTTCTTAGTGAACGCACCTCTGCAGCATTAATCTTACTTTTTTCATTCCACCCTTGTTCCACACTGACACTCCTATAATGTTCTTAGTGAACGCATCTCTGCAGTATTAATATTACTTTTTTCATTTCACCCTTGTTCCACACTGACACGCCTATAATGTTCTTAATGAACGCATCTCTGCAGCATTAATCTTACTTTTTTCATTCCACCCTTATTCCAGACTGACACCTCTATAATGTTCTTAGTGAACATATATCTGCAGCATTAATCTTACTTTTTTCATTCCACCCTTGTTCCACACTGACACTCCTATAATGTTCTTAGAGAACGCATCTCTGCAGTATTAATCTTACTTTTTCATTCCACCCTTGTTCCACACTGACACTCCTATAATGTTCTTAGTGAACGCATCTCTGCAGTATTATTCTTACTTTTTTCATGCCACCCTTGTTCCACACTGACACTCCTATAATGTTCTTAGTGAACGCATCTCTGCAGTATTAAGCTTACTTTTTTCATTCCACCTTTGTTCCATACTGACACTCCTATAATGTTCTTAGTGAACGCACCTCTGCAGCATTAATCTTACTTTTTTCATTCCACCCTTGTTCCACACTGACACTCCTATAATGTTCTTAGTGCACGCATCTCTGTAGCATTAATCTTACTTTAATCCTTCTTCTGTTCAATTATTATTAAGAATTCAAGAAAAAAGCAATTATCTAAAATACACTTAAAATCGAGAGGAAAGTATTGTAATAAGACTATTCCTTTATTGCGGTAAACATTCAACTAATCGGCAACCACGTTATTTAGTGATGATGCATATTTTTTGTCTAATAATAACATCAATTAATTAGTTGTTAGTTATCAGTATACGCCCTCATATTGATATACGTTTCCCAAGAAGTATATAAAAACCTAGTGGGATAACTTTCAGAAAGTAATCACAAAAATCGTGGAGTTTCTTTTTACATATTCGATGTATTGCTGCAAAAAGACACCTTAACGGGAAAAAAATTCGATTTAGAAAATGGAAATATGTCAAATCATCAAAAAGTTGGTAACAATTCACAAAAAAATAAAATGAGAAACGAAACAATTTTTAAGGTATTTGAAGGATTTTAACATCATCCTTTATATACGAGTACATTGATATCTCCTGAAACGATCGATGTGAGACAGAATACAATAGAAAGGTATTATTTATAGCGTCTTCTGTGATATCCGACTCTTTCAGAGAAATCCTGAAAATCAGATATTATGAGAAAATGTCTAATTATTTAGGAAAATAAAGAACATCTCAGGAACATTTCTACAAACAGAGATAGTATTATTTCAGGATATATGATGGAAAGTTTTTTTTATTTTTTTTTATTTGATGAAAAATATTTTTAGTTTTGTATAAAAGATGTAGGTTGAGATTAAATTCTATAGAGTTTGACCTGATTTAAATTTTTTTTTTTTTTTATTTGTGAGTTAAATTTAAACTTTGTTAACTCTTTCTACTTAAGCTACTTGTAAAAACTGTTAATTTCTGTCTAGTTAGAATAAATTGCTGAATGCTATTTAATTCATGACATTCTTTCACTCATATGGCACCCTTCAAAAAATCATAATTGGTGATTCAGAGATACTGAAGAGCGTGGCTGAGAGATAAAATGATCTTCAACCTTCGGGTTAAGAATCGCTTAAGTTGGCATAAAACTCGATGGTCGTCATCTTTTTTATTTTTTTTTATCCACTTTGCACGGATTTCTCCTGTTACACAAAGAGGGTCTGCTTCTAGCGTTAGCTTATTCGTTAGGAATAATATCAGCCAGGATTCTTCTCATACTGCTAGACGGTACCGAGAATATATCAACCGTGTCATTCAGTTGGTTCAGTATCTCTATACCACGCGTGACGGAGTGTTTAGCCATGATATTCGTCCTATAAGTTGGTATGTAGAACAGAGGGTGTGATTCCTTGCACGGCTATATTTATTGGGTACATATAAACTTAGTGCTTCTAGAATCGCGGGACAGTTAAATGAACCTTGGAAAACCTTTATTAGGAATATCGCAATGGATTCTTGCCTTCTTGTTTCAAGGCTTCTATAGTTACACACCGTGAGAAGTTCGGCATGGTGAGCATATTTTGGATAATCGCCCTTTGTTCTGTACCATAGATATCTGAGGATTTTTTTTTGTATTATCTAATGTTGGCAATGCTACCCCGCATGGGAAGAGTCAAAAACAATTGCACTCGTCTAGCTCTATTCTATTACACTTTCGTTGTATACCGTACACTCTGGTGAGTATGATGTTTGGTAGCAATCTATTCTGACCAACCAAAATATGTTAATGTGGCTTTAAGTGAAAAAAGGACAAAAACTTTTTTTAGAAAAATTGGTCACTAACAGCTCCCTAGTTGGAAGACAGGTACCTATCTACCTAGGCCACGGAAATCATCCTAGTTGGTTTGATGTTTAACCACGTATTATATTATTTTTTTGCAGACTTGGACCCCTTTTTTCCTTTTTTTTCGGAAACCAAGTTATGCATCTTATCAAGTAGGTCAAGGAGGTCATCAAAAGTGGAGTGTAAGTAACTCCCGATTGTACTTTACATAAAAGAGTGGTCAAAAAAATAATCAAATTAATGGAAACATAGTTCATTCTTAATGTACGAGACGTATCCAGAAAGTAAGTGTACTGAGGCCCTCACGACCGGATGGATTATATTTTCGACATGTTGGCTACACTTCCGTGTAGCCTGACCCTTCACCTCCATAACGAGACCGGTTCGAGGTCAGTACGTTGAGAAGTGTCGACGCGACAACACGTTTCGTGAAAAATGTAAATCCAATCTCCCGCCAAGTGTGAAATACGGGGCGTCATCCGTTATCTCGTTTGGAAGGGAAACCCTCCGGTTGAGGTTTATAATGAGGTGAAAACTGCATATAGTGATAAAACTATAAATCGTACGAGTGTGTACAAGTGGTGTCGCGAGTTTAAAAACGGTCACGTCACACCTCTTCACCCTCCGCCAAAAAGTTCAAAACCACAATTTCGGCCAAGAAAATCATGGCATCCGTGTTTTGGGACTGTCAAGGCATAATTTTAATTGAATATATGCCTCAAGGGGAGACCATCAACTCTGCAAGATACTGTGAGACCCTAAAAAAAATGCGGAGGGCGATTCAGAACAAGAGAAGAGGCATGCTGACAAAGGGAGTCTGCCTGCTGCACGACAATGCCAGACCACACACGGCCAACGCCACGAAGGAACTGCTCGCCTCGTTTAAATGGGATGTCCTGAACCATCCCGCGCATTCCCCTGGCCTAGCACCTTCAGATTACTATCTCTTTACCTCCCTGAAGCTGCACATGGGTGGAAAAAGGTTTTCATCCGACGAGGAGGTAAAGGAGGAGGTGGAGAAGTGGACGGAGGGGTTGGCGGGAAACTACTTCGAGGAACGCATCAAAAAGTTGATACCCCGCTTCACCACCTGCATTGAGAGGAATGGCGACTATGTCGAAAAATAGCTTACATATGTACTACGGTAACCACATAATTTTTTTGTTTAAATAAAAAAAATTGTAACCTACAAAAATTCAGTACACTTACTTTCTGGACTTACCTAGTATATGAGGGTGGAAAAAGTAAGAAATTGATTTTTTTTTCTATAATAAAGAATTTCCAATTATTCGTATTATGAAAAAAAAAATGTGAATTTGAATGTATAAGAAAGGTGGAATGTAGACATCAGAAGATGAAGAAATAATCATAAATATGGTTTGGAGATATTAAGAGAATAAATAACGAAAGAACAAGAAAGTGATTATACCGGATGGCGCAGAGGAAACGCGTGTTTTTCATTTAATTTTAACGTTTAAGATAATTTTTTTGATTAATGCAGGTAAATGAAGTAATAATATTGCACCTTTAAATTAATTGTGAAAAATAATGTCAGGCAAGTGTTGCCGTTCTTCGCTGTCACATATCTGCAGCCTCTCTTGAAAGTTACGCATCACTCTCACAAACATTTCTTCTGGTATTCCTTCGATTTCTTCACGAATAGAAACTTTCAGTTTCTGTATCGTGCGGGGTTTGTTTGCAAAATACTAGCCATTTAAAAAAACATCTGTTTCCTCTACGCCACCCTGTATAAGTCAGAAGTGCAAGGTGTGTATGAAAGAGATACACTGACAAAAATGTGGATGGATTAAAACGACCAGATTTTGAAAGGGGGTAAAGTAAGAAGTATGAACTATAGAAGATTGTGCATAACGAGATGTATGAAATGGTGATAGCGAAAGATGAGTACATGGAAAAAAAATATGGATATATTTTCTGTCTGTCGAAATAATGTATATTTCTATAAATCTAAAGAAAACATCGGATAACAATGCATGACAGAATATGAAATGTAGTGATTACGGATGAATGTGAACTTAAGGCTGTGTTGAGTAAGATGAAGAAGAGCACTGTGAGAAAACGTGGTAAAGGAACACCTAGGAAAGTATGGTTGGATCAAGTGAATGATACTTTGAATCAATGAAAAGTAAGAAGTATGTTAAGAGAAATATTAGAAGCCGTATGAGAAGGTGTGTGAATGTTGACGAGACGATACATGTGTCGAGATACGAAAGTCTGGCACTCTGTCTTCTTTGCCTAGCTCAGGAAGGCGAGAAACAGCGTGTTGGCATGTGCAGTTTTATTTAGTTTTTTTTTTCGAAAATATTTTTTTTAAATCTTGTTATTCAAATTTGTTATCACGTCATTTCGTAATTCCCAATGGTCTGCCATTTAACCATTCCGCTGGCAAGCGATAAAACGGATACCGCTTTTCAAATCACGCCATTTTATGGAATCTAAAAGATGTATAAAATGTAGGATATATGAAATAATTTATATAGTATGTGTTATTTTATTTTTGGAAAGTGTGATAAAGTTGATGTGTGTACATACTATATGTGTTCTTATATGACCTTTTTGCTAAGTTTTCTGCTGCTTCCATTTTTAATATATTTAAGGAATGAAGTACTCAAAACTGTGACTTGCCGTTGCACTCGAAAAGTTAATTTTAACTTTATTTATCATTTTATATATGTGTATATGGTTATAGAGAGTAAAAATTTATAAGTTTATTGCTATACTACAATTTGTAACAACCAACTAGCTTATTTTGGACAAAGTAAAATAGTGCTAATTCGTAACATATTTTGCAAAAAATAAAAGAATATACTCGTATTTATGTAAATTCAAGTAAAAATATGACTTATCTCTGAATATTAATACGACAAAAAAATACGACTTATCTCTGAATATTAATAGAAGGACCAGAAAAATATGATTTTTTTTCTGGATATTAATAGGACAAGATAAATATGACTTATCTCTGAATATTAATAGGACAAGTAAAATATGACTTATCTCGGAATATTTATGGAAGGACAAGATAAATATGACTTATCCCTGAACATTAATAGGACAAGAAAAATATGACTTATCTCGGAATATTAATCGAAGGAGAAGATAAATATGACTTATCTTTGAATATTAATAGGACAAGAAAAAAGGAATTCGTTTAACGATAAGAAAGGAAAACAAAGTATTATTAGGAAAGAGCTCCAGAGTTTCACCTCTTCTACTCGTGTATTTAACCTCTTCTACTCGTATCTTTAACCTCTTCTACTCGTATCTTTCCCCTCTTCTATTCGTATCTTTGATCTCTTCTACTCGTACATCCATAGAAATACAATTCCAATTCCAAAAGTAAAAGTTGATTAATACTTTATTCCTTCATAAAAAAAGAGGAATCTAATCTCTCACTCAGGATGGAAATAAAACGTCTTACCGTTTTGACAATGGAATTCGTCTTGTAGATTTCTTTGCGTACCCTTCAAGGATACGTTAGTCTATACCTCATAATTTAGTATGATTATCAACCATTCTGTAGATCGAAGACGCCGAAGTGCATGCATTGATTGTGTGCAAGATGTTGCACTTCCGCAAACACACAATCATGGTTGATAAAACCCTTAGTTCCAATACTGCAAATTAACTTCCAAGACGATTGGCAGGTTTAATATACTGAAGCCTTTCGTTATGCAGAGTTTTAGAGAACGCTATTTTTGGGTTACTAATTAAATAACACTATTAAAAATATGGTTAGCATCATAGAAGCTACAGAAAAACATTCATTCAGATTGAAAATGGTCTGAAAGTAAATTAATTAGGAACCAAACCTGGGGTATTCGATTACTTATCGTAAATGGCAACCATTAGATCACGGCTACCGAAAGACCACGGCTTTGAATGTTAAAATATGATATTTACTTCTGCCAGACATCTCATTTTTTTTTTATTATTACGTAACTGATAGCTTTTACTAATAAAATCAACTTTAAATGTTTTTCTTCAATTTGTTTTGATTTCAATTCTTAAAAAAAAACCTTTTTCAATATTTCTAGTATCAGATCTGATATTAATTAAAACGGTTTACGAATAAACTTTGAATTTTTCCTAAACGATTGAGTGCTTCTGAAAATGTTATCCTTAAAATGAAATGAGATGAAAACACTTTGTTCCCATCCTCTGGACCTCGAGCGGTCCGATGCCAGTGGGTCCCGAGGGATTTCGTATTGTTTTGTGTTGTGTTCGATCATCGGTCTTGTTGTCTATCAACGCTCGGTTAGATTGGCAAAGGATGAAAACAGTTTCGAAATATACTAAAAATATAACGGTAATAATAAACTACTTTATAGAATATAATACCTCGGTTTAATCATTTCCATTTTTATTTAATTTCATTTATACACGTATTTATGAAGACGAGAACTCTGAGATGATTTGTGAATGTAGAACAAATAAATAAAGAAAGACGTGGTAGTAGAAGACCAAGAAAAGTATGATTGGATAAAGTGAATGATATTTGGAAATTGGAAAATATAAAAATTAAAAGAAATCGTTGAAAATGCATGGATGTGAAATAGGCGAAATATATGTGTCGAGATAGAAAAGTTTAGCGATCTGTTCTCTTTGCACACTCCAGCAGGGAATCAGCGAGATGGTATACCATATATGTATTAATTACTCACAGTATAATAATCTGATTAGGTAATTTCCAGTTGGCAATCTCTTACAACCTACCAGGCTTAAGTAAAGAAAGGGTAAGATGGTCGAAATTGTTGAAAATGCATGGATGTGAAATAAGCGAAACATATGTGTCGAGATAGAAAAGTTTAGCGATCTGTTCTCTTTGCACACTCCAGCAGGGAATCGGCGAGATGGTATACCATATATGTATTAATTACTCACAGTATAATAATCTGACTAGGTAATTTCCAGTTGGCAATCTTTTACAACCTTCCAGGCTTAAGTAAAGAAAGAGTAGTTTGATGGTCGCAAAATTATTCAGATTATTATTAATTATTACGAAATTCATAATCAATATAAATAAGAAAAATTAAAAAGCAATTCATCAATTAAAAAAGAAAAGAAAGGGTATTGGAGAGGAAACGAAAATTGAAAATGAACAAATATATATTATTACTTGTTTTTTTAATTTTTTGAAACATGGGAATAACGGAGGGGGTCAAAATAAATTGCTAACCAGTTCCTGAGTATCACCACACTTTCTATTTACGTTCAATTTTTCAATTAATGTTTTGAATTTTTATAAAAATTTAAATCTGAAATTATGAAGTACAGTATCCGGTGGTAAGTAATACACATCGGGCTTAAGAAAGAGACTGTCGGCCATACTCGGCTAACTTCGGCTTTGTAGAGCGTCGTCTCTGTCCTTAGAACGCTTGACAACGACTGGAAAATCGCGATGGAACATGTGTATGAATGACAGAGACGACGCTCTACAAAGCCGAAGTTAGCCGATTTTGGCCGACAGTCTCTTTCTTAAGCCCGATGTGTCTTATTTACCGCCAGGTACTGTAGTTCTATGACAATGCTTCTTCCTGTTATCTTGCACTCTCTATCTTGACATCTTGAGGAATAATACTACATGGAAGTTTATTAAAAAAAATCAGATATTCATGTTTTGAAAATCTCTAATTTAATGGAAAACCATGTAAAGTACTTTAACTGACCGTCTATCTTATCACTTTTAAATTAAACTGTAACAGTTTCAGTATGAAATTATCTTTTTCACACCAGAATTCTCTCTTTCCTCAAGGCTGTTATTTCAGTGGGCATCCCTTTCCCTTCGTACTCAAGGATTACGCTCAGGACACCCAAAGGGATAGCAAAAAATATAAAACCAACAACGGTATTTTTACTATCCTGAATTTGACGAGCTGCAGACATTTTGGTCAATTTCAAGGAGGATTTAAGCTAGGGCCATCAATTCTGTAAGGATTATAATATTGACAAAGATGGCTGAATTATTGGGCGCACCTTTAAAAGAAACTATAGTTTAGCATTGTAATTTATTTTTATCAAACACTGTTTATTCCACTTTTTTGAAAAAAAAAAAAAAAAAAAAAGTGGAATAAACAGTGTTTGATAAAAATAAATTACAATGTCTTTAAACCTCCACAACGTTAATGCCTTAACTATAAACAACATGTAGTTTAGCATTCACGCTAAACAAATAGGCATTTCACGCTGTATTGAATTCGACTGGTTTTATTCATAGACAATAGTTAAAATATTAAATGTGAATTTTTGTCTATCATATGCTATAAATGCTCAGGCCGTGAAGAAACCTTTACATTCCATAGACTTTATATTGCGTGCTTATGAATCCTAATTTTCCTTCATATCTTCACTAAAATTCCAGTTGCTTTCATAACATGGCCATTCCCTTCGAACAGACTATGACAGACTATTTTGCGTACCAACACATCACACAACATTTTCATTTGAAGTTCACTCCGTGAAATTGTAGAACGAGCTTCCAAGATTTATCAAATGTGCACCATCTATTTTTAAGGTTTATTTGGCATTACATGGCAATAAGCTCATCAGATGTATCATCACATTAAACCGTGTTCACTAAAATAATAATAAAATAAATAAACAACACATGTTATTTATCATAAATTATTTTAGCGCTATTAAGAAACATAAAAATAACGCTATGTAAAACTCAGCCTATCGAAAGGCTGAAGCAATCCTGGAAGTTTCATTTCCTTGATCGGTAAAAAATCTACTTGCTGAAGTTCAAAAGTTTATGCACGATAAACCAGATACACGAACAGGTGTTTTATATTCACACGATGTCTGACAATTATAATCGATTACGATAGTTAGTTAGCCTATGGATTATGAGGACGTAATTTGTTGGAGTGGAGAACCTAAACAGGCCGAAGAAATGCTGGAATACAGCCAGCTAGATGGGGGGATAAAATTATCCACTTTGTCTATGCTGACTGAAGACAACTTGCAACCAATCAAGAAAAAATGCATGCAACTAGATAGTACTCAGTCCTGCAGTTCAGTTCAGTTCGATCCCATCACCATTCACGCTGTTATGGAAGACAAAATAAGTTTTCATCCACCGCGATATACACTAGAAGATCGGAATCTTCTTTTGATTTTTTATTAGATTTTATGAGACAAAGTGACTATTTATCCGATGGCGACACACCTCAGTGTGTAAAGAATAGTAAAGACAATGGACTTAAGGTCCGACATCACGGGAGAAAGAAAATTACTGACGGCGCAGTAATTTTTTTGCTGGACAGAATGGAGTTTAAACAGCAGTAATAAATATCAGTCTGTCCAGTAATAAATTATCACTGGTTCGACAATATTGATGATAATCTTAGAAGGTTGACTTTCCTCAAGATAAGAATAATAAGACCGTAGCTGCAGCCATCTGTATCTATATATTTAGAAAATAATATTTAGAAAGAAATCGGCAGAAAACTTACCAAAGGAAGATGAACTTAAAAGAAATATTTGTAGATCTTCTGATATGTGATAGTAAAATATTCACTTTTCAGTATATTGTAGTATTTTTGTGCACAGTGTGACAACAAGCACACAATTTTGTCTCCTCCAAGTTCATACATTTCGTCATGCACTATCCTCTATTATTCACTCTTTTCACTTTATCTTATTCAAATTTTATCCACAGTTTTTTAAGCAGACGTATCTCCACAGCATCTTACTTTTATCCCTTTTCTGCCAAATCCAAGTTTCACTTCAGTGCGTCAAGTTAGGTACAAACATACTAGTATTTACTGTCATTTTTGCTACTTTGATAAAATGCTGTTGTTGTTTATTAAAGGGTCTTTCAAATTGAGCGTTTTTTTTTAAATTAATTCTTGAATAAAACACAGATGGCGTCGTGAACTTGCCTGGGTCTTGTGACAATTGAGAAGTGTAATTAATGTAAGACATTTATAAAAATAGGATCGTATACAATACAACAACACGTTCAAATTGAGAATTATTTCATGTATTATAATCTCCGAAACGGTGATGCTAATAAGCCACCAAGATCGTTTGATCTGACACCGTTGGACTATTTTCTCTGAGGTAACGTGAAAAACCAGGTCTAAAAGAATGACCCCCAATCAATTCTTAAGCTGAAACATGAAATTATTCGCATTATTGGTGAGTCAGAACCGCAATTATGCCAAAATGTAATTGAAAATTTTGACAAAAGAGTGGACATCTGTGGAGCTGCAAGAGGTGGACATTTGGCGGATATTGTTTTTTTGTGTTTAAATGCCATACATTATAATTTAATGACCAATTAAAAAATTTGAAATCAAAACAAATTGTGTGTTTTATTCAAGAATTTAAAAAAATATAATTAAATAAAAAACTCTAAATTTGAAAGACACTATGCATTGAGTATTCCGTTTATCTTTATCTCGGGCGCTACCCATGCACATTTAGACTTACAATAATAATTTTATCTACCCTTAAAATATAAAACACTTCGAAATGTCAAACCACAATGCTCTCAGCATATTTTAAACGTTTTGGCAATTGTTAAAACCTTTGTAGAATACATTATTAAGACTTTTATAATTTTGGTTTTCACAAAGTCGAAAATCATCCTGAATTCTCATGTAAATAATTCTTACACGTGCAAGTATTTTCACAATTATAAAACCATACGTCCAAGGAATTATTTGGACTCACTTTTAAATCCTTATCTCAAATGATTTAAAACTGAGTGAATGATTATTGGTTTGATCAACATGCTTCGATACAAAAGTCCAGAAGATGTAGCAGTGAACCATGTTATTCTTAATTTTAGACTCAGATCTCGGGTTGTCATGTTTCTTAATTCGATATATTATTAAATTAAATAAAACTGATTGACAGCCCTGCATCAAGAATGATACATCTCAAAATGTAGTTTCCTTTTACATTTTCCTTTTCTCTTTAAAATAATGTCATCAACCATTGAAAATTTATTGAAAATTGATCGTTTCTTGAATCGGAGAAAATTCTCAAGATTTCATTCAGAGAAAATGTAATTCGGTGCGCCATTGGGGGAAATTGGTCAGTTTTAAGCGAGATTGTCTTTTCTGAACAATCGGAGTTATTGGATTTTCTCTTTCATTTGAAAACTAAGTAAACCGAAATTGAAAAGTATTTTTTTACTACTATGTCTGAAGCGTTCGATAAATAATCAAAATTTTATGAGTAAACATTTCATTGAATTCAATATAATTGGTGAATCATTTACTTAAGTAGAATCTCAAGAAAAATAAAGTAATTAAATTTAAGATGATTGATACATCCGATTTTAGAAGAGTGCTATAAGAATTAAAATATTAAAATAACAGTTTCCGTGTTAACATATGTTTGGAAAAATATATTTGGGAAAGAAAACCGCAGAAAACTTAAAAAGGGACGACGAACTATTAATGACACTTTTTTTAACTTCTGATATGTAATAAAAACACATTTGAATTTAAGTGGAGTGCAGTATATGTGTGAAGTATGTATACGTAATCATACATTTTAAAAAGATCTCAAAAACCTAACACTTAGAGAAGACCATTCCATGTCACGAGCAATGGCAAAAACCCAGTCATAATTCCTCACCCTTAGATATATTCGGAATACTGAATTTATACGATGAAATTGAGATCGATTTAAAAGTTCTATTTCTCTCCGTAACAATATTTTCAGACAAAAACCTAAAAGATAAAATGGAGACATCTCATTAAAAGACTTCAATACAAAATAAAAAAGTTTAAAATCAATCTGTTAGCGACACAAAATAATACGAGAGTTATTTTTTTTTTCGTAAAGCTTACATATGAATCCAATTACATACAAAGCTTGAAAGAAAAAGTTTTGTACAGTAAGAATATATAATACTATTTACATAAGAAGCTTTAACAAACATTATATATAGCAGCAAAAATGTTAAGTTAATAGTATTAGTTTGGTCGAAACAACTAACTTCCATTACTAAGAAAGCTCATAATGATCTATGACAGAAAAGAGCCGATGAAAAGAGATTTCGTGAACACAAATCCGCATTAACAAATCCTCTAATTTATTCTGAAATGGCTAATCATTGTCACCGTGAAAACCATACTTTTTCTATCGATGATGCCAAATTCTTACATATCAGTAGTAACGGGAATAAATTGGACAGATTAGAGACCCTAGAAATGTCTAAGTCAGTACATCGATCCGAACATCTGGTGAACAGATATATCACAAAAATCTCTCCGCTCTTGGCCGAAATCGTCCCATGCCTCCCTCACCCCTCAGCCCACAACCATTGAAGCGTGTATATCGGTACCAATTCGAACAGAATTTAGTCTTGTTTGTGCTCCCCTGAAGATGAGGTGAAGCCTTGAAACCGGTAGGGTTAAACCGTTACAAAAAAGTGGAATAAACAGTGTTTGATAAAAATAAATTACAAAGCCAAATGAATGTTGCAGAAATGCGTGCACTTTAAAAATTAATCACACGGGGTAACAATAATTGTACATATGATAAAATATTAAATAAAGTGATTAATGTAAAATTAAGGCTAATGAGATGAGTAAGATGAAGAAGAGAACTCTGAGATTTGTGTACGTTGATTGAATGAACGAAGAAAGATGAAGAAGAGAACTCTGATATTTGTGTACGTTGATTCAATGAACGAAGAAAGATAAAGAAGAGAACTCTAGGATTTGTGTACGTTGATTGAATGAACGAAGAAAGATGAAGAAGAGAACTCTGAGATTTGTGTACGTTGATTGAATGAACGAAGAAAGATGAAGAAGAGAACTCTGAGATTTGTGTACGTTGATTGAATGAGCGAAGAAAGACTGACAATGAAAAAATGGAATGCAAATGTGAGTGGAAGACGTGGTAAAGGAAGACCAAAGAAAATATAGTTTGATCAAGTGAATAACACTTTGTAACTAAAATAAATCGAAGGAGCTGTATAAGAAGGCGTATATATGTGAAAAGGGCGAAATATCTGTGTCAGGATAGGAAAGTCTGGCGCTTTGTCCTATCTGACAACTGCAGCAGGGATACGGCGTAAAGTTATGTACAATAGAAAAACAGTTAAAAAACTAAATGAAAGAATCCGAAACGTCGAAAATACTATGTGACATAACCCCCCCAATGAGAAATGTTTAGTTTGTGTGTGTTGCTGCAGGGGGCGCTCCCATTATTTCGTCTGTTTTTTATACTTTTTTATATAAAAAATTTAAACATGCTTGTATTCAAATGCAACCTTTTGTCAAAATTTCAAAGCAATCGGTGAAGAACTTTCGGAGATTAGAGATTTTTAATATACGAACATTTACATAGATTTTAGTCGGACTATTAATACGGACCTGACTGATCTTTCTACGTACTTAAATTCTTTATTAGATTTATTTTATTTATACATTTGTTACTTATTGTTATAAAAATAAACAAAAATGCTTTAACTAACTGTTTCGCAACAACATATTTCATTCCAAAAACATTCCTAAAATTAAATTGAGGTGGTTACTTGGCAAGTGTCATGAAAGTAAATCAGTATAAGACCCGCAGGAAATCGAATCCCAAACGTCTCGGTGAAATCCTACTGTATTTACTACAATGTTGAAACCAAATTGTATATGCAATTTAAAAATTTAAGTTTTGTATAAAATTTATAAACTTTATTGCACGAAAAATATCCAAGTTACGCTTTCTACAAAATAATGTTCTGAATCGTTTGTTAATGAAAACAAAGTTATATTTATTTAATATTCAATGTTCCCTGGCTCTAGCAATTCGCATAATTGTTAAACCCAATAACTGCCTGATTTTTATTATTTACAAATATGTTCCAATTATTAAGATCTAATTGTCACG
This sequence comes from Odontocerum albicorne, assembly GCA_949825065.1. NCBI lineage: Eukaryota > Metazoa > Arthropoda > Insecta > Trichoptera > Odontoceridae > Odontocerum > Odontocerum albicorne. The sequence goes on along the minus strand of OX463847.1, from coordinate 39,988,063 downwards.
AGTCAAAACAAATCTCATTTACGGTTATTTAAAAAAACGATAAAAAGGAGAACATAAATAAATTATTTTTTTCCATTTTTTCGGAGTTCTTTGAAGTGGTCGATCAGCACAGCAAAATTTCGACCCCCGTGGTCAAGTTGGGAATAAGCTTAACTTCTTATCGTGGGATTCGGTTTCGAGACCCGTAAAAAAAAGTGTTGCAGTGAAAGTATGAATAATGCAAGATTGTATATGACGAGATGTATCAAGAATTGAAAAGGTGCCGCGAATAAGGTGGTAACTAACAAAACTTGTATTTTACAGTATTCAAGAAAAACACTTTTTTTATTAAGTATCGATAGTTTAATACTTTTTTTTAAATCAAAAGATATATTTTCATACACACACTTTATTTAAAAATAACCAAGCTATATTCAAAACAACGAAAAAAACATGAAAACCCCTACGAACATTTGGAATAACGTGGTCCGCGAATGCAGTTACAACGTTATTCCACAACTTTTATATAAAACAAACAAGTTGTGTTGTTACAACTTTTATATGAAAAATCAATAATGTACGTTAGTTGCCATGTTATTCTAATAACCTCTTCTGATCTTCTTTTACTCGTTACTTCTTTACCTTTTCTGTTTACATATGACTGTCCGCTGTTTCTCAGTTTCTTCCGTTTATCATCTGACCATTCTACAACCCTTGCTTGTCGTTTTTTACCTAAATTAAGCTTATTTTAGTGAACGACGGGCACCTCTACAGACATGTTGATACTTGAAACAACGTTATTCCACTGAGCGCACGCAAAAATCCAACGGCAATGTTGGCTTATCAGTAGAAACGAAAGAGATAGAAGATATTTTTATAGAGGGGGCGAAGAACGTAACTACAAAGCACGTTATTTCTCGAAAAACGTAATTTACAAAAAAATGTTAGTTACTACCTTATTCGCGGCACGCATTCAATTTTTTAAAAGTGTAATTTCTGATTCAAAAAAGCTTCCGCAAAGCGATATACTCGTATTAAACAATTATATAGGTCAAAATATTCAGCAATGAGTTAATATGAATGCTGATTTTATAAGAGAGCTATTATTGCCATAGTCTTAAAAAACAGGTTTAGTTTGAGGTAGGGGATTTAAGAGGCGGTGTTAGGATTTTGTTCGTTGGCTTAGCAACTTCTAATACGATGTTTAAATGCAAACACACCACAATATTTTGGGCACGTCATATTTGAAAGAATTTCTATATTTTCTGTCTTTGGCATTAAAAAGGTTAAAGGCTCTATTGCAGAATTCACAAGGATCATGTCTGCTTATACCATTGTGCTCAAGTTTATGTCCTGTGGACGTGCTCTTTCCTTAGACACCAGAAGGTTGCCATGTGTTAGAGACACCCTGAGTTCCAGACTCCAAGTTCCAGTATTTATGTCTTTTGTTCCATGAACACTTGTTGAGAATATTAACTTTACATTTAAGTGACTTGAATTGAATTTAAGAGAGACATTTCACTCTACCATGCTTACAATGAAATAATTTACTATGTTTATAAACAAACATTTTTCCCGACTCATAAAAAAGGTAAATAAATTTAACAAAATTAAAAAAAGCCTATAAATGAACTGCTCCATGTAAAATTAATCCAACTTTTTTTATTTAGTTTCGTTTGACAATAATAAAATAATATTTTATATATCGCCATTTAGAGACCAAACTCTCCTCTAGAGCGCTCTTATTCGCATCGTTAACCCTTCCTTCCCTGTGATGTGTAACAAGTACACATTGCGTCTAAAAACTTAAATATCTCTATAAATATAATAAATACTGGGTACAGATTTTAGGTATTCCTCCGTAATACATTTACGCATTGAATAAAAAAAATATATTTATAATAATTAGCACTTATCGGCCACATCAGAGATATTATATGAAAATCGGGAATAAATTCACTATTACAATCAAACGTGTGACAGAGTGTGATGTAGGTATATTCATTCGAAAAAACCGCTATGGGTAAGGAAGCAACGCTATTCACGTCTCACTCTCACTCTACTTCAGTATATGGGAACGCAAGAAATAGAATCTCAGTTTGCTGTTGTATTTCTTCCTTCGAGGCATAACATACACAGTGTTAGTCCATCTCAGGTCTCAGTAGCTCTAGGGCATCCATTTGAGGTGGTCTCTTTGCCCGTTTTGTGAACGTCGGCCGATGTTTTTTTCATGTTTTCAGCAATTTAATTTCAATTATTATCACTTTTGACTTCAAATTTAATTAATTTAAGCGGTTGGCTATGAATATTCTTATTTTTCCGATTTTAAATCGCTCATTTTTACATGTGTATTGGATACACAGCACCGGAACGGGTGGATTTTTTCAGCACAGGAAGGGAAAGGTTAATAGTGAGTTTTCGTTAATTTTTTTGGAAAACTTGAGTAAATTAATTAAATCCTTTCCAAATTAACCACATGGTTTAGATCCTTTACCAACTTGGTTGTTGAAGGAGTGTTGGACCTTCTTTTGCCCGTGACTCAGGGTAACGTCAATGGGTTAGTTGTATGTCCGTCAAGCTCAAAACTTATATTACGAGTATAACTCCGGTTGTAAAAACGCAAATTTAGACCTAAATATTTAGAAAATTACAGAATGGTTTCTAATTTACCGCTTTTATCGAAGTACGTTGAAAACAAATACTTCGTCGTTGATATTCTCATATATAATTTTAAACAGACTAACTTCAAGTAATCAGTAAAATACTTCGTCTCTGATATTCTCATATATAATTTTAAACAGACTAACTTCAAGTAATCAGTAAAATACTTCGTCTCTGATATTCTCATATATAATTTTAAACAGACTAACTTCAAGTAATCAGTAAAATACTTCGTCTCTGATATTCTCATATATAATTTTAAACAGACTAACTTCAAGTAATCAGTAAAATACTTCGTCTCTGATATTCTCATATATAATTTTAAACAGACTAACTTCAAGTAATCAGTAAAATACTTCGTCTCTGATATTCTCATATATAATTTTAAACAGACTAACTTCAAGTAATCAGTAAAATACTTCGTCTCTGATATTCTCATATATAATTTTAAACAGACTAACTTCAAGTAATCAGTAAAATACTTCGTCTCTGATATTCTCATATATAATTTTAAACAGACTAACTTCAAGTAATCAGTAAAATACTTCGTCTCTGATATTCTCATATATAATTTTAAACAGACTAACTTCAAGTAATCAGTAAAATACTTCGTCTCTGATATTCTCATATATAATTTTAAACAGACTAACTTCAAGTAATCAGTAAAATACTTCGTCTCTGATATTCTCATATATAATTTTAAACAGACTAACTTCAAGTAATCAGTAAAATACTTCGTCTCTGATATTCTCATATATAATTTTAAACAGACTAACTTCAAGTAATCAGTAAAATACTTCGTCGCTGATATTCTCATATATAATTTTAAACAGACTAACTTTAAGTAATCAATAAAAATATTATATATCGTTCTACGGAGACAGTTTTTCAACTGAAATAAAAGAGGGAAAAATAGCTTTAATTACAGTTCTGGATATGAGTACTGCCTTATATGTGAAAAAAGTGATATTTTGATTCATAATTTCTTGCTTTTTATTATTTACTAGTTTCGCTCATTGTATAAGCATCGTCAGAATGGACCAATCTGAGGATGCAAGTACAAAGGGAAAACGGTAAATGGTCAAAAAGAGAGTGGACTAAAATTACATTATTTGTCATAGGTTTGGGTTTTAACTTTACGGAAATCGGTATTAGAATATTTTACATTAAAATTGATCGTTTGGGTCAAATACTACGCATACTTCTAATGAAACATGACACTAATGGACCTAAGCATTTTTCTCGTTATAATTCCACCTGAAGAGAGCCTCGAGATAGGAGAATGAAACACATGTCACGGGTATATATGTTATTATAATATTAATAATTATATTATTTTTATATTATAATTAATTAAAATATGATATGATTAATTAATAATATAACAATATTATTAATAATATTGTGCAATTAAAATAATATAATTATAAATAAATAATTACTTAAAAATAATTAATTTAATAATTAATAATAACACAAAAATATTAATATATTTTACGTTAAAAATATTAATTCAGTATTATTAAGTGTGGTATATTATTATTAAAATTATTATTATTTATTATTAAAAATATATTTTTTAAATTTAATTAAGAGAGATTTTCTTGGATTAAATTCCACATAACCATTTCAGAAGCCTAAAACAAAATCGTTAACGGATGGAAAAAAAGGCAATGCATAAAATCAACTTTTCCTAGGAGCTAAGAAGTTTCACTCTACTACGCGAGAGTCTTTTTAAAATCTAGCGCCCGTGTCATAATTTTGTGAACATGTAACAAACAAAAAAACACACTTTCGATGCGACACTCAACGCTGTTACCGCATTTAGAAAAAAGTTTATGGTAGATGAGAAAAGTTTGAGTGTCTGTGGGACCAGAAATGTGACCAAGGGAATAATATTTCCAGCACTTCCGTTCGAGTGCAGCGGACACTGCAGCAAAATGCTAGGAAGGACGAGTGACGCATTAATACTCTGCCAATCTGAGGCGATATCTAAAAGATTCAAAGCAGATATTTAATTTGATTTATTTAAACATCTCCATACACCTAATTTATTCCAAATATTTTTTTAAACAATCATCCAGCTTTAGTTCCAAAATTATTGTAGTTATCCTTGACCGTGTCTTAGGTCCGTATTCATAGTCCGACCGAAATATTAAATAATAATTTCTAACTTTAAAATTTCGTGATTTGTGTTTAGAGACGTTACGAAACCACATATCCTTATTTAAGGAAGGTATGGTAAATTCATTTGAAAAGTTATTAATTCTTATTTCTTCATTAAAAATAATAATTAAGATTTAGAACTTTTGTTACCCTTATAGTTATACTTATAAGGATTCATTTTCTTAATGAAACGTTTTCAAGTAACACAAATGTCAAATTGGCAAATGTAGTGGACGGGCAGAGGTCTTATTAAAGACGGATCGTCGTGAAGTTAGCTGCATGTTCAGTAGCAACGATCTAAACATCCGGTCAATTTATTGTCAAATATGTAAATAGATATTATAAGTAAATCACCATTCATTATATCTCATATAAAAAATTTATTTCCTAATACAATCTTTACTTAGATATTATTACCTAAACATTCATTGGTCACTTTTGCGACCACTGACATGAAATGGGCACAGGTCTCATATGGGACCACCTAATTTACAAAAAAAAAAAATTTAAAACACATTTTCTAAGAAATAAAGTTGATTTAATACACCCAATAACGATTTATTCAACAAAAAATTCAATATCTCAAAAATAAAAACTTGCCCTATAAAGGGCTAAGAACATTTGTGAAGGAAAAAGACTCAACATAAATACGAGGCGTATCCAGAAAGTAAGTGTACTATACTGAGGCTCTCACGACCGGATGGATTTTATTTTCGACGTGTTGGCTACACTTCCGTGTAGCCTGATTCTTTCCCTCCGCAACGAGACCGGTTCGAGGTTAGTACGTTGAGAAGTGTCGACGCAACAACACGTTTAGTGAAAAATGTCAACCCAATCTCCCGCCAAGTGCGAAATTTTGTAAAAAGGCAAGAGTTTTTGAGGCGTTGCAAACTCCATGGAGATGAATTTCTCCGCTCCATCATTACTGGAGATGAAACTTGGGTTGCACACTTCACGCCTGAAACCAAAAGGCAGTCTCAACAGTGACGTCACACCTCTTCACCCTCCGCCAAAAAGTTCAAAACCACAATTTCAGCCAAGAAAATTATGGCATCCGTGTTTTGGGGCTGTCAAGGCATAATTTTAATTGAATGGATACCTCAAGGGGAGACCATCAACTCTGCAAGATACTGTGAGACCCTAAAAAAATTGCGGAGGGCGATTCAGAACAAGAGGAGAGGCATGCTGACAAAGGGAGTCTGCCTGCTGCATGACAATGCCAGACCACACACGGCCAACGTCACGAAGGAACTGCTCGCCTTGTTTAAGTGGGATGTCCTGAACCATCCCGCGCATTCCCCTGACCTAGCACCTTCAGATTACTCTTTACTTCCCTGAAGCTGTACATGGGTGGAAAAAGGGTTTCAACCGACGAGGAGGTAAAGGAGGAGGTGGAGAAGTGGACGGAGGGGTTGGCGGGAAACTACTTCGAGGAAGGCATCAAAAAGTTGATACCCCGCTTCACCACCTGCATTGAGAGGAATGACGACTATGTCGAAAAATAGCTTACATATGTACTACGGTAACGACGTAATTTTTTTGTTCAAATAAAAAAAATTGTAACCTACAAAATTCAGTACATTTACTTTCTGGATATGCCTCGTATATTCGTTTATGTCTGAACTGAATGCGAGAGTGGAACAAAAATTAAGGAAATTGTCAGAGAAATTTCAAGTGTGTAAAAATTGAACAGCATAAGAAACCGAGGATCATGTTATACATAAACATATCATCACTTCGTGTCCCTTGCAGGGTAGGCGAAGATAACATATCTCCAAACTTTTCTGTCCAAGCAGTCCTTTTCTGTTCAAAATCTGATCCATTTGGTTACAGTCACATTTTTCTCGACCTAGCTTTTCCACGAACACGTTGAACTTCTGACTTCTATACTCGCTTAGTTATTCTATCATCATTTATTCTCTCCACATGTCCAAACCATCTTAAAGCTTACTTCAAACTTCCATTTTATCTATACATTTATTTCTGATGCCTTCATTCCGCTTTCTTTCAAACATCTTTCAGGTACTCCACACAGTTTCCTTAGTCCACGCATCTCCACTGCATTAACCTTACACATTAACACACCATAACTACCCTTAACCTTTCCTTCCCTGTATTGGGTATCTTCTACACGTTGCTTCTAATAACCATCAATATCTCTACAAATATAATAAACACAAGGTTAAGATTTTAGGTATTCCTCCATAATATATTTACGCATTGATTTAAAAAATAATATTAATATTAATCAGAATTTATCGACTACATCGAGGTGTTTTGTAAAGATCGAAAACAAATTCGCATTTAAACGCTGCGAGTGCCTCGTCTTGACGATAGGTGAATAGTATGCGGGAAGCGCGACACTATATTCGCATCTCACTCTTGCATACTAGACTGAATTGCGAGAACCTGAATTGTCTCAACGTCGCAAGCAAAGGCGTAAGCGCTGGGGTATGCGACAGACTTTCTGCGCCACTAGTAGCCTCTAGGCTTGCAAATAGGTTAGACGTACGCCCGTTCCGTGAGCGTTGCCAGATGGTTTTTTAATGTTTTCAGCAAATAAATCTCAATTATTATAATTTTTAACTTCAATTATAATTAATTAAGGTGATTATCTATGAATGTTCTTATTTTTCCGATTTAAAATCGCTAATTTTTTATTGCGTACTCACTACCCAACACCGGATCACGCGTATTATTTTTATCACCGTAAGGGAAGGGTTAATAAGTGCCTTCGAACTGCGGAGTGCAGGGATGGATTGGGAGAGTCATCAGAGGCTATCATGGAAGTCACGATGCTCAGTCAAGAGTTACACGACAAAATGATGGTGAATACGTCTCTTCCTGATAAAATCTAACCTATTTTTCATTTATTCAATATTAAATTATTCACAAATTTTAATTTTCACGATAAACATTATTTAAATCTATAATCACTTAACAAAATATTTTATTTTCTTTTCTGCTCTTTTGTTATTGACACTAATAATCAGTATATATGATAGATTAAGAAATGTGTGATATGTATGATAGAGAAACTTGTTAAAAGGAATGAGTGCACTTCACCTCAGATAATCCACAAAAAGTGGGTTTATCAATTTGTTATTTAATTTTATTCAGGTTTAAATCAAAGCTAGCAAATAAATTATATGATAAAAGAACAAAATATCCGTATAAAATGATAAAAGTCTAACAATAATAACAACACGAATAATGTTACTTACTCATGCTTCCCTGTAAAGTAGCTCGGTTGCTCATGCTTCCCTGTAAAGTAACCCAGTTACTCATGCTTCCTTGTCAAGTAGCTCGGTTACTCATGATTCCCTGTAAAGTAGCTCTGTTAAGCTTACAAAATTTTCTAATGAATTCAGTACTATGTTAAATGTATTTATCGACGTATGAGAGATATCTATAATATATTGAAAAATTCATTCAACAAATCGTGTGCTATTATTGACGTTCTCATTAGTTCATTTCGCAAGTACGGCACTTAATTCACGATGGCGTAAATAATTACAGGATATTAACCGTTTGAGTGCCATTGTTTTTTACTCATATATACTTAAAAATGCCAAGGAAATCTTTGTTTTTTATGTCATTTACCCTTGTCTTGAAAAAAAAACTGTATCTCTTCCAAAAATTGTCCAATTCTAATAATTTTTTCGGTGTTTTCTTTATAAAAACATTTACAAGGGTAATAAAATACAAAAAAAATATGGAAATATATATTGTAAACAAAAATTATAACAAAAACTGGAATCTAAAAGTAAAAAAGTTAACATGTGTTCTTTCCCGCACAGACTCCATGGAGCCCTTTCTTACAGTGGGCACAAATCAAGTTGCTCCTCTTCACAGCGCTGCGATCCTTGCTGCTGCGCACCACAATGTCAGCGCACCACAATGTCACTCCCGCTATCACTCGCTTCACAACTTGAAGAACGATAATTTTCACTCGAACTGTTTTCGTATTCCGACATTTTGGGTTAAAAAAATTCTTTTCCCAAATCCTTTTTATATTGTAATTACTAATAATATTATAATATGCACTTTATGTAACACATAGAAAGATAAAAAAATACTAATGCGTGCGAGCGACCTCCCCTGTTGCGTGTTAAACGGCAACTGATTTTGGGCGCGCTGTCGCGCTCCTGGCAATTTTGGATAGTACGCGCAAGCGCGCGATCGCGCGCCTCAGCACTCAAACGGTTAATCAAAAGTTTGTACTTGTTTGTGTACTTTATTTTATATATCTCTTCAAAACCATTTTTTTTATGTTTAATAATCGATGAGGCTGGTTAAGAAAATTCCTGGGATTATTGTAAAGGCTTCTTTTCTAGAAAAAAATAAGCTTTTAAGACGTGATTATATTCGGGATAAGCAGGTTTCCTACCTTGTAATTGGGTTCAAGTGTAGGTGATTTTTATATTTTGAAGTCAGAGTGAAAAAATGTTGTTTATCACAAAACCTACCTCATTTCTGAGAAAACGATAAATCAGCGTGACAAAGGGTACACTTCACAAAAGCCTTTATATCCTTGTGCATAAAAAAATCCGAGCTTATTTCAAAAACAAAATTTCTTAATATGGAAAAAAAGACAACAAGGTAAAGTAAAAAATAATAAAGTATATGTACAGAACCGTACAAAGACTGTAGAATAGGTGGATGACTGCCGCTCAATAATTGGAGATTCCTACTCTTTTTATGCCTTTCCGGTGAAAGTAGCAGGGTGAAGAGATTCCTCTTTAGCAGATAGAAGTTGGTCTTAAGTAAAAGACAGTAGACTTGAGTAAACTGACAATGTATTTTTGACGTTTTGCGCTCCTTATGTGCAGCCAATCGCTCATCATAAGCGCCTATTTTCACCCGCGCATGCTGTCATGGCTTGCGAGATATTACATATCTCGCACGTTTTCGCATGCATGGGCTGACCGACTTTAGATACTAGCTCTCGTGAAGGTCGCGCACAAGGAACATTTAATTACGGTCAGTACATAGCAAGTATGTACGTCAAACAAACATCTTTAAAATACCAAATTAACAAGAAAATAAAAATCTATTTAAGCATACACCATATAAAATATACACCATATTTTAGGCGACGTATACGTTCGATACCGTAAATAAGAATTTGTCTACATCTCGAATGTTGAAAGAATATAAGAAATCTGGAATACAAGCAATGAAGATGAAATACAAACTTTTTTACATGATCACTTCATCTTTTGGTTGATAAATTATACTTTTTAAATCAGAAATACACATGTTGTTCAACAAGTATAATTTGTATTCGACACTTTATTGTACAGTTAGGGTGCTATAACTATAAGATAATATCTTTCAACCAACAAGATAAGGGTACTACAGTTTGTGTATATTGCGAGTATGAAGCTACAATGTGTTTATATGTACAAAAAGGAAAAATATTAATTGTCTTTGTAGCAATGTTAGTAAAAGAAAAAGAATATGAAATAATTAAATGGAACGCGGAGTAATGAAAACCACTTAACATCATCGTTAAGGCACTAGCACTGTGGAGGTTTAAAGACATTGTAATTTGTTTAGTCAAACACTGTTTATACCACTTTATATAACGGTATTACCCTACTGGTTTCAAGAATCACAATGGTATTACCCTACCGTTTCCAAGAATCACAACGGTATTACCCTACCGGTTTTAAGAATCACAACGGTATTACCCTACCAGTTTCAAAAATCATAACGGTATTACCTTACCGGTTTCAAGAATCACAACGGTATAACCCTACCGATTTTAAGGTCATCGAGAAAATCACACATTTTCTATCGATGATGCCAAATTCTTGCATATCAATAGTAACGGAAATAAATTTATTTATTTATTTATTATTACACATGACAAGAAATATACACAATTTGAGAAAAAACAACAGGTAATTTGATTTGGACATATAATTTTAATGGATCTGGGTTTGTTGCCTTTCATTTGTCGTATCCCCAGTAAACTAGGCTTTTGCCTGTATCTCACTGAGGATATTTAGCATGAAAAAATAAATCGATACTTCTTTCCGATTTTTGATAAGATTGCACAGATTAGATGCCTTAGAAATATCCAAGTCAGTGCATTAGGATAAATATCTGGCAAATATAATACATTCCCAAGATCTCACCGATGGTTGCTGAGGTTGTCTCCTGCCTCCCTCCACCCACAATCCCCAACATGAGTTTTGTCGTTAGAAGCATGTATGTCGGTTACCAGTTTGAACATAATTCAGTCTTGATTGTATATCCCTGATAATGAGGGGGAAACCTTGAAACCGGTAGGGCTGTACCGCTATATAAAGTGGAATAAACAGTATTTGACAAAACAAATTGCAATACTAAGGCCGCTGTTTGTAACAATCAAATGCGTTTGAAAGTCTGAAGTGAAACTGTAGGGCTAGTCTTATGTATTAATTTTTTATTTCTATGGACTTTGTGAAAAAATATTCGAAAAAATAGACAGATTAAAGTTCGCAATTAATGAATGCAAAGTGTTAATTATATTTTAATTGTTTATAATTTAAAAAAAAGTTTTTTCATTAGTGTTTCTCACTTCTTTATTATTTTCATCACACTGCTAAATAGTTTTAATAACGAACATTCGAATCAAAAATAAATTGTTAAATATTGCCTGGTTCGTAGCTTTTAATTATAAAATTTGACGGTAAAAAAGCGTCAATTATTATATGTTATATAATCTGCAGCCCCCTTCGCAGTGTACGTCATAAATGTGGGACCCTGAAATTTAATAATTTTCATAATAATTTTAAATACGAGGCATATCCAGAAAGTAAGTGTACTGAATTTTTGTAGGTCACAATTTTTTTTATTTAAACAAACAAATTACGTGGTTACCGTAGTACATATGTAAGCTATTTTTCGACATAGTCGCCATTCCTCTCAATGCAGGTGGTGAAGCGGGGTATCAACTTTTTGATGCCTTCCTCGAAGTAGTTTCCCGCCAACCCTTCCGTCCACTTCTCCACCTCCTCCTTTACCTCCTTATCGGTTGAAAACCTTTTTCTACCCATGTGCAGCTTCAGGGAGGTAAAGAGATAGTAATCTGAAGGTGCTAAGTCAGGGGAATGCGCGGGTTGGTTCAGGACATCCCATTCGTGCCGTGTGTGGTCTGGCATTGTTCCCAGCCGTGTGTGGTCTGGCATTGTCGTGCAGCAGGCAGACACCCTTTGTCAGCATGCTTCGCCTCTTGTTCTGAATCACCCTCCGCATTTTTTTTAAGGTCTCACAGTATCTTGCAAAGTTGATGGTCTCCCCTTGAGGCATATATTCAATTAAAATTATGCCTTGACAGTCCCAAAACACGGATGCCATAATTTTCTTGACTGAAATTGTGGTTTTGAACTTTTTGGCGGAGGGTGAAGAGGTGTGACGTGACCGTTTTTAAGCTCGCGACACCACTTGTACACACTCGTACGATTCATAGCTTTATCACTATATGCAGTTTTCACCTCATTATAAACCTCAACCGGAGGTTTACCCTTCCAAACGAGATAACGGATGATGCCGCGTATTTTGCACTTGGCGGGAGATTGGATTGACGTTTTTCACGAAACGTGTTGTCGCGTCGACACTTCTCAACGTACTGACCTCGAACCGGTCTCGTTGTGGAGGGGAAGGGTCAGGCTACACGGAAGTGTAGCCAACATGTCGAAAATAAAATCCATCCGGTCGTGAGAGTCTCAGTACACTTACTTTCTGGATACGCATAGTGCCATAAAATACTTGAAAAACATCGATATCATATTTTTTCTTTATTTTTCTCATAATAAAAAACTGTGTAGAACCCATTCTACCAAACCGAAATCATAGACTGGAACCAAAGAACAAGGTTATTAAAATAACATACCCTTTGTTACCCAACAAACATTTAAGATTTAAATTAAACATTTTAATTGGTTTATTATAATGAGTTTTATAACATGTGTATGATACGTGGGATTAAGTGAATGATTTTTTGAGAGAAGGAATTGTAAAAAGTTAAAGAAATCGTAGGTGTTGTTAGAGAACGCGTATGGATGTAGAAGATTCGAAAGGTGTGTCGTGACAGAAAACTTTAGCGCTATCTTTTTTCTGACTACCCCGACAGAGAGACAGCGTGATGATGTGCATATGTTTTATAACAAAAAAAAAATCGGACTGCCTAACACATTTTCGACTATGGTTCATCCAACTTCAAACAAAATATTTTTATTTAACTTTATTTTCAAAGAAAAATGAATAACTTCCAAAGTGCTCCTCGCCGGACCTAAAATGCAGCAGCATATGTTACTGCCGCAGGATTTAAACTGAGGATGTATAATCGTTTTAAACCTAGTTTATGGTCTTTAGTAAAGCTCAAATCATTGTTAGTTTTAAAGTTTCCCAATTTATTTATGCACGAATTCACAAAACAAATGAGTTAATTTAAATTTAGACTGAAAGATACATTTATGTAGTTCATCTTGTTTTATTTTAGACGAAAAAAGGGAAACTAAAGGAAACAAGATGATCGTAGTATTTAATGTTAAATATTATAATACAACAGCGCAAAATCAACAATTGCTAAAATGACAAAACATAATGGTGTGTTGGCGCCCACCTTGATGTATGGTAGTATCCTTCGTTATACGCGATGAAATTTTACCCAATTTCGCTATAACGTGACTTAAGCGAAATATATTCAGAGCCTTAAAGACAGCCGCAGAATGATATGGTCAGATCCGCCAGAGGGTTGCTTTGTTAACCAGTTGAAAGTAACAATCTTTGTCAGCCTTCTTATTAAAAATAATTTGAATTATTATTTTTAACCCTTTTTTGTTTCATTTTATCCGTTTAGAACAAATTCCTATTCCGCTTAGATTAAAAACAAATTCACTTGGCGCGTTTTTTTTGCAGAACCAATGAATCGCGTTAAGCAAATTATACACGTACAAGCAAATCATTGTTAAATTAAGAAAACATCACAATGAGTTTACGAAATACCTTTGATATTTATTCGAAGTTTACTGTAACGCAACTCGCGTATAATAATTAACGAGTGTAAACAAATCAGCCAGCACGTGCCACCACTGCCAGGCAGATAATCACATTTGATAGTGTCTCTCATAGATGCTGAGATTAGATTCGACTGTAGGAATAAACACATATTGTTATTTGTCGTCGTAAGAATGAATGAAGAAATAGTGTCTAAAGGAATAAACTAAACAGAAGTATGAATCGTGGACAGAGGAAGATTTGACTGAATTAAGTGGACCAGATTGATATTATTAAAAAGAAAAATATTTTTGAAGTGAAACTTCTATTGGCGCGGTAGGGCAAATTGGGCTGAACGTCACAAAAAGTGAAACAGTGTATTATATTATTATTTTATTATTATTAAATTATTATTAAATATTTTATTTATTAGTAAATTATTATTAATTATTTTATAATGCTATGAATGAAAGCACATCCCGTCGATGGTTTTTGCGTTTCAAAGACGGTATTTTGGCCTGAAAGACATGGAGCGTTCCGGACGACCAGTGGACTCTTAAACCATATTATTAATGAAGATCCCCTTCAAACCACCGTCAAATTGGCTGAGCAGATGAATTGTAGTCACATGACTGTATACCGTATCTTCACCGTATACTTCACAAATATCGCAAGCAGCTTTGGCAGCTTAATTCCCTCGATTGAACGCGAACAGAAGGAGGTGTCGAAAATGCTCACTTTCGTCTACTTGACATTCTATTTTGAAGGCTTGTAATCAAATAAAATAATATATGTAACGTAAAAGCAAACACAATATCTTGTAAAGCAGAATATTTTCTTTCGAATGACGTATAATCTTTACCATTTTGTTTTACTTATGGTGCTCATCTTTAAATTTGAAAAAAAACGGACACAACTTATGTTAACACCCAATAAACTATAATTTAATCATTTTTATTGAATAAAATAAAACTTAACGTTACGAAAATGATAATTTCTAAGTATCAATAGTAAAAAAATTTAATCAGAACATTTTAAAAAGAGAGAAATGCCCCAAAAATTGGCATCTTAAATTAAGATTTTTTTGGCAATATAAATGTCGCAAAATTTCTTTAAGACTTACTTAACTATCAAGGAGTTCTGGATTCCTATTGTGTTTCATATGATTTAATCGCATTTCAATTGTCTATGGTCGTCAAAAGAGTGCCAACACAAAATGTAGTAGTTATCCAGAATCTTTGAATATTTATTTGAAAAAAAATCATGCATAAAAAATCAAAGAGAAACAAAAATTTTTAAAAAAAATCTTACACTATAGTCCAAAAAATAATAAAGAATTATAGGTCTGAGAAATGGAAGTCTTTTAAGAGAGATATTTCACATTAGATGTCTTCATAATAAAAACTTTTCCGTTCTTTTGAAGCAAAAAAATGTTAATAGAAAACATTTTTCATGCAATGTTACCGTTAATCGTGGCGAATGCGAGCGTATGCCATCTCTCATCGCTCACGCTCAGTGTGAATATCATCGCCATTTTCTTTTATGGACTTGTAACGTTTTAGCGACACTGCCATAAGAATCAGTGACGGGGAATGACGACATGTTACTATTTTTACTGATATGTAAGAATTTGGAATCATCGATAGAAAATGTGTAGTTTTCACGGTGACAATGCTTAGCCATTTCAGAATAAATTAGAGATTTTTTTAAGGCAGATTTGTGTTCACGAAATCTCTTTTCAAACGATTTTGCTGTCTTTCCTATATAGAAATTATCACAGTCAGCACATAAAAGTTTATACACACCACTGTTGCTAAGTATTCCATTTTTGCCTTTCTCGTTAAATAAGAGTTTCCAAGGATTAAAATTAGTGTAAAAAGCTGGCTTTATGTGACTTGGAATTTTTTTGGGTATTTCGTATATGTTTTTTATAAATATGACTTTGCTCCATTTATAGGTATGCTTATAGATGTCGTTAAATATATGATGTTTTAGAAGTTTCTTTTTTGTTTTTGTTTTTTAAAAGTGTACTAATGAGGCTTCCAGAGTAGCCATTATTTGAAGCTATTTTTTTATGGTTATTAATTATTTTTTTAATTTGTCGTCGGTTAATGGGACACTGAGCAATATATGAAGCATACAGTTAAAGGCGGTGAATTTATGGTTATTAGGATGGTTGGAAGTTGCTGGAATTGAAGAGTCTGAATAAGTATATTTTCTATTTATATGTTATTAGAGTCAAATGTACCATTCTTGCGAGATATTGAGACACGATGATTCAAGTCTCGAAAAGAATATTATGAAGGGCAATGCTGAGAGAGACAGAGAGAGGGAGATTTCTAAAGAAACACTCGCACTAGAGTAAATTCAATTTAAAAAAAACCGCTGGGGATTTTAGTAGAAGGCTATGAAACCGAAATTATTCTTCTATTTGCGATTTAACTTGCAGAAATTCACTTAATAAATTCTAAAACCCATACCGTTTACCACGACATACCACTGGTTCAAGATCGTTAAGAAGAATACAAAATTTTTAAAAGAGCAAGATTCCCCAGAGATGGTGGAACATTTTAGATGAAAAATATCTGACAATATGTCATTCTTCATCCCCCCTTGCTTATACTTTCGGGGATCCCTCTATGATTGACATATAAAAAGAATTTCATTAGGAAAGGGGAAACAAATCTAATATATCGCATCACTGTCATTATCATCACGCGGCTGTCCTCTCTGGTAAGGCAAATAGAACAGATGTTCATACCTTATTATCTAAGTACACGGCCTTTAACTTATCTACATTTCAGTTTGATCCCAAGCACTGTCCATGTTGCCATAGTTGTAGAATAAGTCCCATCTAGCGCGATCTACACTAGAAAAACGAAATATTTTGTATTTATTATGAACGCAATCTCACGTAGTGACAAAGAAGGAACTGCCTAAAGAGACTAATTCTACGGTGGTGACATATCTGAGTGTGAAAATAAATGGGACGACGGACTTAAGGTCTAAGCGAGAAGGAAAATGACTCACAGCGCAGAAACTCCCATTGAGTTCTACCTCAAATTGAAGTTATTCGTCCAATGTATCTAAAGCTTCGTTCTGCATATCCAGATTTCATCCATACAAACCATCACGCTATTTCCCTGTCAGGGTAGACAGGGAGGGCAGAGCGCCAGTATTTTCTATATCGACAAACATCCTTCACTTCTTCTTCATCCATACACCCTCTTATACAACTCTGATTACGATTTCTCTGACTTTCTACGTTATCTTCTTTCAAAATATAATTTACTTGATTCAACATCAGGTTTAAGTTCACATTCATCCTTAATCAGGGATTTCAGTCGTTTACCATATCCACGTTTCACTCCCATAAATCAAAGTTGTTGTTCAAACACAGTTGTGGACTTAGATTTTGATTCTGTCCGATTTGAGTATTTAGAGTTTTAGTACCTCACTAACTTTGTTTTCTGTCGCTACACGCCGTTCGATATAGAATGAAGTTATACTTTTAAAATCTCGCTCTTTTAATTTCGAAGTATATTTCTATATCTGGATAGAATGTGTTGGTTTTAATGCTGACGAGGTACTAAAACTCTTGAAATCTCGGTGTGCTCCCCGTTCACAATTAAGAATCAATCAACTACAGCCCATTGTGGGCCCCGGCCTCCTCCAGCAGTCGTCGCCATTCCCTCCTATCCTGGGATGCATTCCTCCAGCCCCTGATGCCAATCACGCTTGTATCACTCTGCACCCCATCCATCCACCTGAGCTTTGGTCTACCCACGCTACGTCTTCCTTGGGGCTTGAAAAAGAGTACCTTGTTAGGCATTCTCCCATTCTCCGTGTGCTCCCCGTTCACAATTAAGGATGCCCATTCAAAATTAAATATTTTCAGCCCCGATTGTCTCATGTTTACTTCTAGAAAAAAAATCTTCCTGTTTCACCAACAAAAACACGGGTTAAAATACTTTTTACGCCAAAAAGGCGGGAGAGATGCCATATACGAGCGGCGAATATGAAATAGAAAGAGCTTTTGAAAGTTCATATTTTGAAATGACACGAGCGCTAGATTTTGAAAAAATAGATTCGGGAGACTGGCGCGGTAGAGTGAAACTTCTTAGCTCCTAGGAAAAGTTGATTTTATACATTGCTTTTTTCCATTTGCTAACGTTTTTTTTTTCAGGATTAGGAAATGGTTATATGGAATTTTATTCAAGGAAATCTATCTTAATTAAATAAATAAATATTATTTTTTTATAATAAATAATATTGATTTTAATTATAAATAATCATTTTATTAATAATATAATACACTTAATAATATTAAATATATATTTTTTTATATCAAATATATTAATGTTATTATTTATTATTAAATTAATTATTTTAAAACCATTATATAATTATTTATTTCTTATTATATTATTTTTATTATATTAATTATAATATATTTTTAATAAAATGATTATATTATATTATTAATTAATTATAATATAATAATAATAAAGTTATTCATATTATAATAACATATATGTACATATATTATTATAATTATGTATTAAATATTAATTCTATATTAAATAAATATTAAATAAAATAAAATAATTTAATATAAAATAAAATTAATAAATGTTAAATATATTAATATAAAAATAATATATAACCAAAAATATATTTTTTTTATTTCTTATTATAAATAATAAATTTAATAATATTATTATTAATAATAAATAATTATTAATATTAAAATAATTAATAGTAATTTATTTATGAACGAAATATTTAATAATAATAAATAATAATTTAATCATAATAATATGATACACCGTTTCACTTTTCGTGACGGTCAGGTCTATTTGCCCTACAGTGCCCATAGAAGTTTCACTTCAAAAAAAAACTTTACGGCACAGCTTCGCTGAATAGAAATTAGAAGTAAAATGTGATTTCTCTGGGTAGCTTCACCACGTAAACAACCCCTTCTTGATGGGGCGGTACTTTACCAGTTATGGCTGAAAGTATATTTTCATAAGAAAGCGTCCAATTTCTTGATGTCTGAAAAACAATTTCCACGGCACATGTTTTGCTTTTCCAACTGAATTGACGTTGAAAGGGAATCCTCGACTACGAGACCCAAACAACGACGGAGAAGTAGAGTAACAAATTATTTTAATGTTTAATATTTCAATATGGAATTCCATAAAGCGAAAACCGAAAAGTTTAATAAAATGGTTAATACCACCAGTTAGATTTACAGGGTATTTATTTTATGACTCTTAATAATAAATACTAATCAGAGTAAATTTTAATACGGTGATAATGTCAATTTGAAAACTCATAATTTTATCAACAGAACGTTTAAAAACCATAGATAATCACGTTCATGAAAATTTATTTTGACACATAAACAAGGATTTGTTTTCAAAATATAATATAAACATTTGCTGTTAAAATATTGTGCAAATAAAATACGCGAATGGAAAGCGATAAATTCTCCACTTTTAAATGTTTCCATTCTCGTGTCCGGATTTCCATCCGTCTCAGAACAATTTATTGCATTTGAATAAAATTTGAAAGCTTGAAAATTCATATTTTACGAGAATGTTCATTTTTTTTGGTTTCATTGCTGTACCTCCAGGGTTTCTTTGAGAACGTATGCCGTCTAATTTTTTTCCATAGTTATTTGCTGCGATATATAAATTCTGAGAGTAAATATTTAGCAACAAAAGTAATAAAAAATATTCGTTACATTTTTTTTTCAATTAAAAGAGCACTAAAATAAATAAATAAATTTAGGTTCATTGATAACAACATAGTCCAGTACCTGGCGGTAAATAATACACATCGCGCTTAAGAAAGATACTGTCGGCCATAATCGGCTAACTTCGGCTTTGTAGAGTGTCGACTCTGTAGCACGATGTGCTAACAGTACGGTATCTAGAAAGAGCTAAACGACTGATAAATCGCGACGGAACACGTGTATCAATGGCAGAGACGACGCTCTACAAAGCCGATTATGGCCGACAGTCTCTTTTTTAAGCCCGATGTGTATTACTTACCACCGGGTTCTGTATGTACATTTAAAATGCATTCCGAAATCGTGCATACTTCTCAAAATAAACTACAGAAAATACATTTAATAGAGAAGCTATCAAATGGTCTGAGCTTATCTCATAACATCCCCCTGGCCGAGATACACCCCACCAATATAGGATGAGCCCAGTCGCGAGGACATCACATATTTTTCAGCCCTCAATTTACAGGATATTAATTAATAAATACACACAAAATAATTTCTTAATAATATCAAATATTAAAATCCTATTTACCTGTATTAATATTATAGTGTTTATAAATGTTAACAGGTCAGTGAAAATGCTATTCATTATTTATGAAACTCACTCGTTTAACCGATAATTCAGCTTGTTTAACCTTTCCCTTCCTGTGCTAAAAAAATCCGCCCGTTCCGGTGATGTGTATTCAATACACATCAATACATGTGTAAAAATGAGCGATTTAAAATCGGAAAAATAAGAATATTCATAGCCAATCGCTTAAATTAATTTAATTTGAAGTCAAAAGTGATAATAATTGAAATTTAATTGCTGAAAACATGAAAAAAAAAACATCGGACGACGTTCACAAAACGGGTGAAACGACCACCTCGAAAGAAAGCCCGCTGGCTACTAAGCGAGGGAAGCGAGCGAACTGAGATTCTATTTCTTGCGTTCCCATATACAGAAGTAGAGTGAGAGTGAGACGTGAATAGCGTCGCTTCTTCACCCATAGCGGTTTTTTAAAATGAATATACCTACGTCACACACTGGCACACGTTTGATTGTATTGGTGAATTTATTCCCGATTTTCATAAAATATCTCTGATGTGGCCGATAAGTGCTAATTATTATTTATATTATTTTTTTATTTAATGCGTATATGTATTACGGAGGAATACCTAAAATCTGAACCCAGTATTTATTATATTTATACAGATATTAAAGCTTTTAGAATCAATGTGTACTAGTTACACACCACAGGAAAGTAAGGGTTAAAAACATGTCCTTAATCATATTATATTGAGTTGATTTTAAAATAATGACGCGTCGTAAACCCTCGGCTCATACTTATCATATAGATCTTAAATCTTTCTTTGATCTGAAGTTTTGATTAAGTGTTCTCAGTATCTACTTAAAAAATCAATTTTCTTTCTTACCATGAACTGTTCCTACAAACTGGTGACAGCTGAATTCTTACGCATCATTCTACACTTTCGCGGTTCACTTGGCTCGACTTTAGAACCTGGCTCAATCAGACGTGCTACATCATTATTGATATTTAAAAATAAACGAGAATAAATATTTATCTCAAATTATTCCTAGTCCATTTTTTCTTCTTTAACTTTCATCCAAATACTTATTGTCCTTGAAA
Organism: Odontocerum albicorne; assembly: GCA_949825065.1. Lineage (NCBI taxonomy): Eukaryota > Metazoa > Arthropoda > Insecta > Trichoptera > Odontoceridae > Odontocerum > Odontocerum albicorne. The sequence goes on along the minus strand of OX463847.1, from coordinate 39,966,838 downwards.
TCATTAATTTATTTAATTGTTAGTTTTTTTTCCAAACATTGTTTTCATACATTATGTTAAATAAATGATCATGTATACCAAAAATAATAATAATTTAAAAAACCGGTTGATAGAAAGAAATTGATTTTAATAAATAAATCTGCCCGATGTGTTTAGATGAAGGTGTTGAATAAATAAATAATGGGGGCGAAGATAAAGATTCCTCCCCGTACCCCCATTAAAAAAAAGAGAGTTTACCATATATATTTTACAGGAGACATTTTACACCAGGCTGAAACAAATTCTTTGTATCACCCCTCGTCCCTCAATCCGCAAAGGTAAGCTTCAAACTGTGCCAAGAGCAAAAATATAACACATTTTTATCTATCCCATATTTATATATTTAAAATATTTATCTTATAAGTCACAGCGTTATTCTCTTGACCCCCATCTTCGTAGTATGCGTGTATTATAAATTAAAATATTTTTATTTGTGTATATATCTCTATCCTGTATCTCGGCATACATATGTGTATATATATAGACACGTTATAAAGGTGTGCGAAAGAATGAAGTGGCAATGTGCCGAACACGTAGCCAGAATGTCAGACTCCCGATGGACATCCGAAATAATCCAATGGTACCCAAGAGGCATAAAGAGGCCTAGAAGAAGACCGAAGGTACGCTGGATGGACGAAATCAGGAAGCATGGCAGCATCACGTGGCATCGGCGAGCAAAGGACCGAACTGTTTGGAGTCAACTTGGGGAGACCTTCATCCAGCAGTGGATCGACCCTAGTTGACAATGATGATGATATAGACACGTGTGACATATACAAATATAATTATATTAATATGTAACTCATATGCATTTTATAACATTAATACATGTGTAAAATTCTATCATTTCCTCTCTAATATCATTGTTTTCTCCACCACCCAAAATATCCAATCAAAATATCCCACGTCCGTTTCACAACACTCGATGAAAGAGTAAGGTGTCCTTAAATCAAATATAATTATATTAATATGTAACTCATATGTATTTTATAACATTAATACATGTGTAAGATTCTATCATTTCCTCTCCAATACCATTGTTTTCTCCACCACCCAAAATATCCAATCAAAATATATCCCACGTCCGTTTCACAATACTCGATGAAGGAGTAAGGTGTCCTTAAATCAGATCGATACTCCGAGCACAAATCTTCAACAGTTATGGGAGACTTATTAAAGCAAAATATTTGATAAATTCATAAATCCTATATTATGTAGGTGTTATCGACTTAAAGGCATCCAATTAATAAATGAAAAAGTTGGGCATGTCCTCGTAAATCAGTTAAAAGGATAATGCTTGAGAATATCCTAGGTATTAAAGCGTGATCGCCTTTAAATCCTGTTCTATATACTGATCGTAGCGTAGAACGAGATTAAATTCTACGAAAGGATTCTTGGAGACAGGGTTAACTAAGCAGAAAATAAAGTTATTTTCAATAATCCTTGATATAAATCCATGAAGGATTTTGTACAAGACAAAATGTCATTCATTATTAACAGTAGGTTAAAGCTATTTAAGATTTAACCTTGGTTAAAAAGTATATACTATATATTTGTTATTATCTTTTCAAAAATAAACTAGCAATTTAAAGAGGGGACAAATAATAGAACTTATTGCTTTATTTTAAAAATAAGAACTAAAATACTTTTTTTCTAATGACTTATTTCATATAAATTTATTAAAATGTCAGCACACAGTATTGTTCGAAGATTGTCTTTTAAATGCCGCCAATTATATTGGGTAATGGGGATTTTTCGTGACTAGAATCAAAGATTTGGGCGTAACCTTTGATATCAGACTCACGTTCGTTAACCATGTCTCACGTTTGATATCGGACTGTTACAAACTACTCGGTTTTATAATGAGAATATCAAGAGAATTTAACAGCACCAATATCCTCCAAAACTTATATAATTATCTAATTACAACCAAATTAGAATATGCATCTACGGTTTGGGCTCCTCATCAGCTCAAATATAAAAAAAATATAGAACAAATACAAAAAAAAAATCCTCGGATATCTATAGTACAGAACAAAGGGCGATTACCCAACATATGCTCACCATGCCGAACTTTTCACGGTGTGTAACTATAGAAGCCTCGAAACAAGAAGGCAAGAATCCATTGCGATATTCCTAATAAAGGTTTTCCAAGGTTCCTTTAACTGTCCCGCGATTCTAGAAGCACTAAGTTTATATGTACCCAATAAATATAGCCGTGCAAGGAATCACCCTCTATTCTACATACCAACTTACAGGACGAATATCATGGCTAAACACTCAGTCACGCGTGGTATAGAGATATTGAACCAACTGAATGACACTGTTGATATATTCTCGGTACCGCCTAGCAGTATGAGAAGAATCCTGGCTGATATTCTTCCTAACGAATAAGCTAACGCTAGTAGCAGACCCTCTTTGTGTAACAGGAGAAATCCGTGCAAAGTGGATAAAAAAAAAAAAAAATATATCAAACTCATTATCGTCAAGAAAAAAATAAAGTACAAACACAACAAAGATACATTGCACGTATGGCAACTGACCAAACACGTCAAAGATAAATTGCACGTATGGCAACTGACCAAACACAACAAAGATACGAGTACATTGCGCGTATGGCAACTGACCAAATATTCACAATTCATAGAGTAAGAATACCTTTTGCGTAAAGACCATGAGCACCAAATGACGTACTATTTAATTTAATGAAAGCTAAAGGGTTCGAAAAACTCAGGCAGTGGATCGATGCGTGCTTTTTGTTGCGACAGAAGTTTAAGTACTTTAGCTTGCAGGAGGAAGTTTAGTGAAAATCTATGTAAACTTTTAAATGTAGTATGGTAATGATGAGTGTATGGAGGACATTGTGTGATGGGTTATTGATTTTTCCGACATTATTATGAACACCATATTACATACTTATAATTAAGTCTCATACATAACTTATCAAGTTGGTGAAAAGTTATAACTGAGTTATTGAATAATTAATCAACAATCCTTAAAAAGGATCAATTTTTTTTCATGTTAATATGACCTTAGTAAGATACAGGCAACGGCCTAGTTTATTGGGGGCACGACAAATGAAATGTAACAAACGCAAATTCATATACGAGTATCCACTTTATATTATCTGTTTCTTTTTGTTGTTTGTCCTAATTTTCATATGCTATATATATATATATATATATATATATATATATATATATATATATATATATATATATATATATATATATATATATATATATATATATATATATATATATATATATATATATATATATATATATATATATATATATATATATATATATATATATATATATATATATATATATATATATATATATATATATATATATATAAGGCGATCAAGAGGATCTTAAGAACTACCGTCCAATTAGCATGCTACCTACCCTTTACAAAATTTTTACAAAAATTTTAACTAACCGACTCTCGAGTACTTTTGACAAAAACCAACCACGAGAACAGGCTGGATTCAGGAAGGGTTTCAGTACCATGGATCATATTCAAGTGCTGCGAGAAATAATAGAACGATGTGAGGAATACGAACTCCCTTTGTATCTAGCATTTGTGGACTACGAAAAGGCATTTGACTCAGTCAAAAAAACTGCCATACTAGAAGCTCTAAAGACACAAGGTATTGATAGAGCGTACATTCAGTTGTTCAATAACATCTATAAGGATGCAACAGCAAAAATACATCTCCACAAATCCTCAGAAACCTTCCAAATCGATAAGGGAGTTCGTCAAGGAGACACTATTTCCCCAAAATTATTCACAGCTACACTGGAATACATATTTAAAAAACTAGAATGGGAAAATAAAGGGCTGGCGATTGATGGGAAATACCTGAGCCATTTGAGGTTTGCAGACGATATCGTTATATTCTCACAAAACCCGAATGATCTTCAGCACCAACTGCAAGAATTGGCAGAGGTCAGCAGGGGAGTTGGTTTAAAAATGAATATTTCAAAAACCAAATATATGATGAACGGCTTTGCTACCCCAAAACCAATAAACGTAGATGGAAAGCCGCTAGAACTTGTCCAGGAATATGTGTATCTGGGCCAACTTATTTCCTTTGTAGGTGGCATATCGGAGGAAATAGCACGAAGGACAAAACTGGCGTGGAGCTCATTTGGACGTTTGAACAACATCTTCAAAAGTAATCTCCCAATATCCTTAAAGCGAAGGGTCTACAACCAGTGCATTCTTCCAGTACTTACATATGGCTGCGAGACATGGACGCTCACAGTAAAGAACACACAAAAGCTCCAGACCGCACAAAGGGGCATGGAGAGATGCATGTTAGGATATACTAAAAGAGACCGTAAACGAAACACCTGGATTCGCAATATAACAAAGGTAGAAGACGTTATAAAGGTGTGCAAAAGAATGAAGTGGCAATGGGCCGGACACATAGCCAGAATGTCAGACTCCCGATGGACATCCGAAATAATCCAGTGGTATCCAAGAGGCATAAAGAGGCCTAGAAGAAGACCGAAGGTACGCTCGATGGACGAAATCAGGAAGCATGGCAGCATCACGTGGCATCGGCGAGCAAAGGACCGAACTGTTTGGAGTCAACTTGGGGAGACCTTCATCCAGCAGTGGATCGACCCTGGTTGACAATGATGATGATGATGATATATATATATATATATATATATATATATATATATATATATATATATATATATATATATATATATATATATATATATATATATATATATATATATATATATATATATATATATATATATATATATATATATATATATATATATATATATATATATATATATATATATATATATATATATATATATATATATATATATATATATATATATATATATATATATATATATATATATATATATATATATATATATATATATATAAATATATATATATATATATATATATATATATATATAATATATATATATATATATATATATATATATATATATATATATATATATATATATATATATATATATATATATATATACATACAATTGTCATGTAAA